>JAXCLR010000105.1:52152659-52168476 GCA_035584095.1 Annona squamosa | reverse complement strand
ACTAAATGATATCCCACATTAACATTTAACATTAGATGTTAGTTTAAATAGAGAAGAAAATAGGAATATTAGTTATTTTCCAAAACTTCGAATATCTAAAGTAAAAGAATCTCTAAGGAAAATGAAAACAGGAAAAGTCTTAGGCCCATATAATATACCAATTGAGGGATGAAAGCACATGGGAGGTATAGGTATAATATGGTTAACAAAATTTTTTTAATAAAATTATAAAAATAAAGTTAATGTCAAGTGAATGGAGGAAAAGCATTATAATTCCGATATATAAAAATAGGAGAGATATTCAAAATTGTGTAAATTATCGTGGAATAAAATTAATGAGTCATACTATGAAATTAAAGGAAAGAGTAATTGAAGAAAAACTAAGACGAGAAACTAATGTATCTGAAAATCAATTTGATTTTATGTCGGGAAGATCAACCACTGAAGTTATTTTTTTACTCAGACAACTAATTGAAAAGTATAGGGAAAAGAAAAAGAACTTATGCATGATTTTTACTGATTTAGAAAAAGCTTATGATCGAATACCAAGAAATTTAATATGGCAAGTGATGAGAAATAAATGAATTAATGACAGATATATTGATATTATTAAATATATATATATATGAAGGGGCTGTTACGAATGCGAAGACCATTGGTGAAGATACTAATGTTTTCCCAGTTAAAATACATCTACATCAAGGCTCAACCTTGAGTCCTTACCTTTTTACCTTAGTAATAAATGAAATTATTAGACATCTGCAAGAAGAAATACTTTGGTGTATGTTATTTGCAGATGACATTATTCTAATAGATGAAACTAAAGGACTAAATTTTAAATTGAATAGATAGGTAGATGCTTTAAAATCTAATAGTTTTAGAATTAGGCGCACTAAAACTGAATATATGAAATGCAATTTTAATAATATTGACAACCCGGATGAGGAACTAATTAAGATT
The DNA here is from genome assembly GCA_035584095.1 of Annona squamosa. Classification (NCBI taxonomy): domain Eukaryota; kingdom Viridiplantae; phylum Streptophyta; class Magnoliopsida; order Magnoliales; family Annonaceae; genus Annona; species Annona squamosa. Next base: position 52,167,516 of record JAXCLR010000105.1, on the reverse strand, counting down.
TTAGATCAAGTAGTAACAAAAACTAATCACTTTCGGTACTTAGGATTAATAGTTTAAGAGAACGAAAAAATTGAGAAAAATATAATATATAGAATTCAAGCAGGTTCGAAGAAATGGAGAAGTGCGTCAGGAATTTTATGTGACCATCGAGTTCCAATTCAAATTAAAATGAAAATTTTATAAGACTGCGATTAAACCTGTTATGCTTTATGGGGCAGTTAAAGAACAACACATACAAAACAATGAGCATAGCAAAAATGAAAATGTTATGGTAAATGAGTGGAAAACAAGAAAAGATAAATTATGAATGTAATAATTCGAGAAAACTTAAAAGTGAGATCAATTTGTAAAAAAAATGAAAAAAAATAGATTAAGATGGTTTTGTCATATTAAAAGGAAGTTTGAAGTAGCACCATCACGAAAATAGAGTCTATCCAAGAAGAAAGTGGTAGAAGAATGAAAGGAAGACCCAAAAAAATGAATAGAAGTAATTAAACAAGATTTAAAAATATTATAAATTACAGAGAATTTGGTCTTAAATCACCAAGAATGACGCAACAGAATCCATGCAACCAACCCCACCTAGGTGGGAAATGGCTTATGACGATGGTGGTGGTGGTGGTGGTGATGGTGATGATGATGATGATAAAAATTTTATAGCAAATGTTTCACATACTAAAAAAAATCACTTTAAAGTTGTTATTTACATCAAACTATTTTATTATGTTGAATTTATGTTGAATTTGTACCATTTTTAAATGAGGTTCATATAGATATCTTATTAGAATAAAAATTTATATTGAAATAAAATACATTATTCTAAATACAATTTGTGAAGTAGATTATAATGGGACTCATTTTAGCACCACTGCGCTGCACTTAAATACTCCTCAAGTATATATGAGAAATATTCAAGTGTAGCTCCATTACATCACAATTATGGTACAGTTATCTCAAAATGAGTCCCATATAATCAGAAAATTATAATATAATTCACCTATTGTATTTAAAATTATGTATTTTATTACCATACCAATTTTCATACTAATTGGATTTGTATATAGACTCCATCTGAAAATGGTACAAATTTAACGTAATAAAATAGTTTAAAATAAATAACAACTTTAAAAATATTTTTTCAACATGTAAGTCATTTGCTATAAAATTTATATATCTATAAATAATTATATAAAATATCAATACATTTAAGTATATGTGGAACCCATCTTGGGCCAAATGTACTATTAATTATGGTTCAGCTTCACTGCATAGGAAATATTCTCTCTCAATGTATATATATATGAGAAATATTCAAGTGCAGCTTCACTACACTACAATTACAGTGCGATTACCTCAAAATAAGCCCCACATGATTATAACTTTATAATCTAATCCACTTATTATATTTGAAATTATGTATTCTATTATCATATCAATTTTTATCACGATTGGATATGTATAGACCCCATTTGAAAATAGTATAAATTCAATATAATAAAATAATTTAATATAAATAATAACTTTGAAGTTCTTTTTTCAACATATAAATCATTCACTATAATATTAATATATAAATAAATGATTGTATAAAGTATCACTACATTTAATTACATGTGGGGCCCATTTTGGGTCAAATGCATCGTTAATTATGGTGTAGCTTCACTGCACAAAAAAAATTGCATATATGTATATATATACACACACAGTCCTGCTTCTATGTAATTGGGTTACATAGAAACTGACCCATGTAACCTCTTCAAAATTTAAGATTTTGATCCTTAATGGAAAATTCAATTCATTCATTGCATTTAACATTATTTGTTTATTTAAGAGACCAAGTTTCATCTCAATCAAGTATATTTATGGACGACATTTGTTCAAATATATACACATATTCATGTTTAAATTATGAAAAATGTTTAGATCTATTTACACATGTATTAGAATGTAATAATAATTTATAAAATCATTTATTCATATAGAAATAATATTTTAGACGGTTTAAATATCGAAAATACTACTTTACAATTGATATTTTAGCATTTTTCATAATTTACACATGAATATATACATTTTCTCACAAATGTTGCCTATAAACATTCTTGATTAGGATGAAACTTAATCCCCTAGATAAATAAATTATGTTAAATACAATGAATGAATTAAATTTTTCATTAAAAATCAAAATCTTAGATTTTGAAAGGATTACATGGGTCAACTTCTCAATAGTTCAAGAAAACAAAATAGGAAAATTAAGAAAGATACAATATATAGAATTTATGCAGGATTGAAAAAATGTTGAAGTGCATCAGGAATTTTATATAACCGTCGAGTTTCAATCAAACTAAAATGAAAATTTTATAAGATTGCGACTAGACCTACTATGCTTTATGGGGTAAAATGTTGAGCAATTGAAAAACAACATATATAAAAAAAATGAGTGCAGTGAAAATAAGAAAGTTAATGTGAATGAGTGGTAAAACAAGAAAAGACAAAATTAGAAATGAAATAATTCGAGAAAATCTAAAAATGAGACCAATTTGTGATAAAATGATAGAAAATAGATTAAGATAGTTTAGTCATGTTAAAAGGAGGCCTGAAATAGCACTGGTTAAGAGGATAGAGTCTAAGTAGAAGGTCGTAGGAGAATGAGAGGAAAACCCCAAAAAATATGAATTCAAGTAATTAAACAAGATTTAAAAATATTATAAACTATAAAAAATTTAGTCTCAAATCGCCAAGAATGGTGCAACAGAATCCATGCAGTCAACCCCGCCTAGGTAGGAAATGGCTATTGATGATGATAATGATGATGATGATGATGTAAAGTCCATTTTGATGCATCATTCTAAATACAATGGACGGCGTAGATTATAATTTTATCATCATGTGGAGCCCATTTTGACGTCACTACACCGTAATTATGGTACAGTAGAGCTATAAAATTTTAATATAATAAAATAGTTTGATATAAATAACAACTTTAAAGTGATTTTTTCAACATATAAACCATTTGTTGTAAAATTTATATATAAATAAATGAGTATATATAGTTTCATTGCATTCAAATGTGTGGAGCCCATTTTTAGGCAAATGTATGCAATTCCGGTACAGCATGCAATGTTGCTGCACTGGAACAACCCTCCATATTATATATATGAGAAATATTCAGATACAGTTGTGCCAAAATAGGCCCCACATTATCATAAAATTATAATCTACTCCACCCATTGTATTTAGAATAATGTAGTCTGTTACCATATCAATTTTCATCCCAATCGAATATCTGTATAGATCCCATCTGAAAATGGTACAAATTCAACATAATAAAATAATTTGATGTAAATAACAACTTTAAAGTGATTTTTTCAACATCTACACCATCTGAAGTATGATTTATATATAGATAAATGATTATATAAAATATCAATATATTTAAGTACATGTGGGGCCCTTTTTTTGGGCAGCTGCACCAGAACAACTCTCTCTCTCTCTCTCTCTCTCTCTCTCTCTCTATATATATATATATATAGAAATAGAGAGAGAAGACATTGATAGTTTCACCTGATATTTCACTAAGAAATGCATTAGAAGAGACGTCAAGATAGTTTTGAATTATTTAATAAGATTATGATAGCATTAAGAAAGACAAAAACGTATTTTAAACACGAGCAAAAGAATATAATGGCTATATTTTGAAGGATTTTTTGAAACCATAATCATTTAGAAAAGATCATGAACTTTGAAATCAAACAATAAAATGTCTAAAATATCAAAAACTTTGCTTCACAATAAAGGTCATTAAAAATGTTTGGTTAAAAAACATTCAGACAGATGGACTGAGTGAAATCACTGCTTGTTTAACGTCTCATACGAGCATTTGCTTTTGTGTACATATAGTATAGCTACATAGCTAGAAAGATATATTGAGGAGATAGGCCAATGATGTTAGAGAAAGGGAACAATAGTCAAGATTAGTTTAATTCCTCGAGTCCTAACTTCCATTAATAATAGATACAAGAATATCATGAGATTCTTTCCAAAATGAAAAATCAAGCAATATAAGGAGCAACATAAATTTTACCTGTTCTTAAGCCGAGAGAACAAATGATCAGCATGTAAAAGGTCATAAGACCTTGGGTAGCTGCTGAAGGATTCACACCAATCATGGTAGATGCCTAGAAGCCCTCGCTCATAAATTATTGGAAGTGTATCTGGAGCATGCACTGGCACTACATTCATGACCCAGACCTTAAGAGATGCCAAAGCAGCAGCAAATCTGCATTCGAGAATTGAATAAAGTAAGATACCCTTTTTTATTAATTTCTTATGATTTATGATTTCCTATTTACTAAACCTTCATTTTTGAATTCCTAGAATATAATTCGCATGAACAATCACGATACAAATAATTTGATCAGATGAATAGCTCAGGAACAGGCCAAGCTGGTTTTTAGCAGCACAAATGTGTAACAAACAGGATTATAATGGCAATAATGTGAAAGAAACTCTAAATGGACGTATGAGAAATTGATCATAATAATCCAGAACATAAGCAAAGAGGGGAACAAAGGAGTTTCCCAGGGGTTTTGAGCAGATATACCAGTGATCTGGTGCATAGGAAGTTAACAGTCTTCAAATCAATGCTACAACAGCCAAGAACGTGATTGAACAATTCCATTAAATAGTTTGGCCCAATCCAGTTTAACCACTTGTTCAGACGTTTTGAAATGTGGCATTGTCATCATACATCAATAATCTTAGTTTTCAGTATCTATGAGTTCCACTTCCATGAAAACCCACTTCTATGTAACCCATTCATCTTTCCCACCTTGATAATTGATGGGAAATCCATCCCATCCATTGTATTTAACATTATTTGTATATCATGGAAACCCCATCTACAGAAGCACGACTCTATTTCAATAGTTTGTCTCATGAAGACAGTGTGACAGTTTTATGCAACATGTCAGAAGTCATGGTCTCGAGTAAATAGTAAATAGTCTAAAATGTAAGGTTATGCACATAGATGCCCCTCCCTAGACATCACAGTCTGCGGCATGCACCAGGTTGGCCCTTTTTATATTTTGAGTTCTAAGCTCTCTGGAGACTCATTCCGCTGGAATGGAACTTGAAGTGGGCCCCAAATAGTCCATGAACACTACAATTCAACACATACCATGCTTCCTCTAGGCAACCAAGTCTTTTTATTTCCTCTACGTTTTTTCTCCCACTGCAGAAACCATTCAGCCATCTTCAACAAATAAACACCCCTCAGACAAATATGATGATCAGGAAACCCTCAGAAAGCACAGCCAAAAGCATCTTCACCTAGCTCTCTCCCCACCCCAAACCATCTCACTAGCTGATCATATCTCTTACCAACCCCTCTGTTGATGGAAGCCCACAGCAAAGCTCTTCTATTGTTATTTAAACTCAAGTTAAACATTATGAATGATGATTCAAGTGATTCAATTTTCAGTGAAATGATGATTTAAGAACCCACAGAGTGCACCAACCAGTTTAATCTTGATTCTAATAGCATTGCTTCAAATCACTACAAAAAGTCTCCAACAGAAGTGGAAGGAAAAACCATTGAAGAATGCTTTTAATGATTTTGATGGGAACATATTATGAAACTTAATCATGAGTCATGACTTTAAAGGACAGGCTTTGCTCACATGAAACCAGTTGCAACTTGTACCCCCTTGGGTTTCACCATTTGTTTTTGGTATTTTTATCTGTATCCAGGCCATTCATTGTATTCTAAACTATTTGTTTAGTCTCAGTATAAAAAATCAACTTGATTGAAAGCTTGAGTGTGTTTGGTAATAAGTAAAAGTTGTTAAGTTAAAACTTTTCAATATAAAACTTTTCACTCTCCACAACTATCCTATTTTTTAATCATTTCTTCACATTTTCTATACAATTACCCTACTTTTCAATCATTTCGACACAACTAACATATTTTTTTCAACTTTATCCTATTTATTTCTCATCATTACCCCTATCATATCACATTATTTGACAACTTCTACTCTATACAACTTTTCATCAAAAGTTTTATCCATTCCCAAATACACTCCTTATGTACTCTTAATTTTTAAAAATATATATACTTTGAGGAAACCCCAGCATTTGCATTTGCTGTGAGTTATATATAAATCTAGTTAAAATGATTTTTGATAGCATAAAAATATTATGAAGAAGAATATGCAGTGCTTCGATCCAAATAAAAATATCGAAAACTACAAAGCCCAAGGTGTACAATTTAGCATAAGTTTTACACAATAAAAGCCATTAAAGGAGAACCCTCTGAATGATGAATTTAAATGATATTTATGTTTGAAGCCCGATTATATACATCATGATGTATTTTAGATAAAATGCATCATAAATTTATTTTTACAATTAGTTATATTTTTTTATCTTTTCTTCATAGACATGTTGTACTAAGTGTCTTTAATTCATATACTACATTTTGCCATTTTACAATACTTTTACATATTTATTTTTGATTTTTTAAAAATCATTAATTTCAGGGGCGTATAAGTCAGAAGTATTGTAAAATGGTAAAAGTTGGTATATAAATTAAATACACTTAGGAAAACCTGTTTATGAAGAAAAAATTAAAAAATATAATCAACTGTAAAAACTCATGAATGATGTATTTTAGCCTAAAATACATCATTATGTATATAATCAAGCTTTTTATGTTTTCCATCCAACAGTCAACAAAATAACAAACTGGCTCATAATTATGCACAATCTAAAGAGAAAAGTAAAAGGCTAGATAGAAATAGCTATATTGCAGTAATTTTAGAAAAAGGATATACTTCTTTCACTACATGACTGAATATCCAAAAAATTGTGAATTTTTTCTCTGACTATAATATTGTAATCAGTATCCAGAAGCAGTTAATAACACAAGTGAGTTAAAACTTCAGCATACCAGTATATCAAGTGCAAACACAATGAAAAATATTGTATTCACTCTTATTTCAGGCTCAGTTTGCCAATAAGGAAATAAAAAATAAAGGCAAATTTCCCATCCCTTTATACTCTTTTCTATTCTTCTCTTCACACATTTGAGGTGATGTGGCATATTAAGTATCTAAGATTCTAAATACCCTATTTTTTCATATTTTTACTATATTTTAATTATGTTTCACATTTTTCTATACCAAATGTCTATATATTTTGCCCTTATTCACTTTACTCTCTCCCCTCACTTTTCCACGCTTTTTTTTCCCCACATTAACAAAACAGACACTGACTTAATTCAGTAAAATTATCAATATTAAGTCAATGACAACCCCAAATATCACCTAATGTTCAAGTATTCCTTCTGTTCTTTGAGTTCTTCTTTGGTTTGTTTGCGTGTCTGTGCTTGGTTGTAATCTAAGTGATGTTTTAATCAGTTGAATAAACTGACTGAACAAAAATTTAAAGAAAATAAATAAATGTGATATACTTCTTAGTTCATACAATGTCTAGTTCCAAGGTTGGTCTAGATTTGATGCACAATCCATTTTTTGATTTTCCAGTATAACACTATGTTATCACCGATAAAACAAAAAATAAAGGGATGCTCGAAGTTACTAAAATGTAATCTTGTCTAGTCTTTCAATTTCTGCATACCCTCCATGGATTGCTTTCATATCCATCACATTCCGAATGTTTGACCAATCAATACCCATCCCAATGAGATAGGATTTGCTAACAATAGCCTTCCAGTGCTCAGTATCTGCCACCAAGTTAGCTCGATTGCTTAGCCAATCAGGAAAGGTGTCAAGTCTTTGAGGCCACTCCTCGGGCCACTCAGTTCCACGTTCTTCAATGGCAGCAGGAATTTTATGTAGGCATGCCTTCATTGGCGTGTACCTGTTAAAAATTTGCATAGCAAATCATAAGCAATGGCAACAAATTAAACAGAATGAGGAAACCTAACAGATAATCATCTTTCACATCTTAAAATTCACAAACCATGTGCGTATTCAACTCCAGAATGTCATAATGAAGCGGATTAAAAGTTAAAATTTTGCTTACCAAGCTGCATCAGGGTTTTCATCTTCTTTGCACAAAGGAGGGTTCTTCTTCCTCCTCAATTCATATATAGCATTTGATGACGGTTTCTGATAGATCTTAACACCCATTTCACTAATTTCATCAGTTCTATGTGCCAGAATATTCCAACAGATAGATGCTGTCAATTTGGACAATGCTGAAATTTTAAACAGCACAAAAATTTGTTAATCAAATATCTCCAAAATCATGGCATAAGCAGGGTTGTAGTAGATACAAAAGTATAACACACACAAAACAGGATGCATAGATAGAAAATACAAAAGCCCCATTGAGAAGATGCAAGGCATAACACACTCACTGACATGGTATCTGATCTGCAGTAGAAAGAAGGGTGATGTATAAAAGAAAATTCTTGTTAACCCAATGAGAGAAGACTATTACACCTACAATCTAACTGGAACAAGGAAATCCCTAGTCGACGGCTAAATAGAAACTCACAAAAGAACTTCAAGAAGCAATTGAGTTCATGACAATATTTTTTTTTTTTTGAAAGTATGTTCTTGACATGTTGCAATGCCACTTTAGAGATTATACATTACTAATGCTTAGGAGTGCAACTCAGGCTCATAAAATGTGGATTTGCCTCAACCTTAACCTTATTTCTAAAACCTCAACCCTACCCTATTTATAAACCTAAACTCTAACCCTATTTTTGAAATTCGGGCGCAGTTTGAGTTTCGGGCTAAAATTCGAGTTGAAATTATTCTATATATTTGTGATCTATCTTATACTTATTCAACTTTAAATCTATCATTAAAAAATTCAAAAATGATAATTTTCTATTTTCAAACAAAAATTCAAGAGTGCTTAAAAAGATAAAGAAGAAAAATCTCATTTAAATATTCTCTTTATATTAAGTAGATTGGTAGCCATTTCTCAAAAAAAAAAAAAAAAAAAAAAAAAAAGTAGACTAATAGGCTGTTTCGGAAAATGAAAAGGGTACATTATTTTCCTATTATGCAATTTAATATTAATATCATAATCATACACATAAACATTAATATTTAATTATAAGAAAAACCTTATAATGTCAATCGCAGTAAAAAAAATATTCAACAATCATATTATTAAGTCAAAGAAGATTATAACAAATTTATTTCAATCGGAATAAACATCTAACCACTAATATCATATTGAAATAGCCAAATGATAACATCCTACATAAGAAGTTAAGTTACAACACCAAATAAAACATCTTAAGTTCTAAAAATATTTTTCGTTCTTTTTATCTTGAAACTACCACTAAACTAAACTCTTCTTTCCTTAAAGAAAATATAAAAATATTATATTATATAATTGAACTTAAGGAGGAATAATGCTTATATATGGTATAAAATAAATATAACATATATGAGGGGAACGAGATTGGATTTATATAGAATATAAAATAAATATAAAATATATGTTATATATAATTGGGGTTCGGGTTTAGCTTAACTCGGGGTCAATTTCTTTTCAATTCGGGTTCAGGTTGAACTTGGAAAATCAGGCTCAAGTTCAACGTTGGGCAGTTTTAACACTACTCCAAATTGTGTTCGGCGGGCCGGATTTGGTTGAGCACGGCCCAAATTGCACCCTATTAATGCTAGATCCTGTTGGGTGGTTATGGGCCTTCTCAAATCCAAAAGCTAGCCAGAGAGGCAAGACTTTCCTTCATACTCACAACTAAACAACCAGCCCCTTTCAGAACTCATGTAGGATAACCCAACAGTCTTCTCCTTCACACATCGGGCCCTAGACTGGATCCCCATTAACCTGCTTTTCCCATCTCTTAGGTGAAGTTGTTTCATCCTACACTCTGATACCAGTTGTTGAGTGCTTATGAGCCTTCTCAACCTCAAGAGTTAGCCTAAAAAATGAGGCTCTCCCTCGCACCTATAACTGCACACCTAGCCCCTCCACAACCGATGTGGGACAACCTAACAGGTTGTTGGAAGGCATTTATCTCTGTCCTTGCCTGTAGCAAAATGAGTAATCTCCTTGCAGACTAAGGCAGTGTGTACTAGATGTCTGTGCATGTACTCATGTTTGTACACATACATGTAGTACGTACTAAAGCACCCTTAAAGTGCCTTCATATTCATAATCCAAGTGCATTAAGTTCTGCTTTGCAATCTTTCTGCACATCGGTGTTATAAAAACATGAGCAGATTTTCAGTGTCACCAGAAAAATGCATTCCATTTTCAAGACTCATGCCAAATGATATATCATGAAGCTTATTTAACAAAAAGCAATGAAAACAAAATTTAGGAAATACCAATCAACATATAATCATAATAAGAGAACAAGTTATGATGCCAGTGTTTGAGTCTCTATCAATAATTTTGAAGTAACATCTAGAGCAAATTAAAGTTGAGCTTTGGTAGATATGAACCTTCTTCTGTTTCAATGTTTTCATGCTCGGTTGACATAACAAAGTATCCTCCTGGACGCAGAATCCTATTCATCTCTAGAAGAAGCTTCCCACCTACAAGACGCTTAGTCCCAATTTATTTAATGAACTGAATTAGACTGTATTGCAAACAATGAACTGTTATTGTAGCAATTATATTGTGGATCTTACAATAGAATCACAATAAGACACTAACCATTAGAATACCAATGAATCTTGCAATCCCCACAGTGAATGGCATCGAAAACACCACCTGGGAAAGGAAGCCGCCTTGTGGCCAAACTACCAATAACTGCAGGAAAACCACGCTCGAGGGCGACCTGGGCTAGATCTGCTTGATCATCTTTCAATCCCCAAGACAGTGTCATTACCTCCTTATCAAGGAGAGCAGCAGAAAAACTTGAATCCGTACATCTGATATCTAACACGAGTCGGATATTCTTTCCCCATTCAATGTCTGGCACCATCTATGCAAGGAAAAAGTTTTAGAGCTTAATTCCTACATAAATAATAATCCTTTTAAGAAAAGCACCAAATTCCTTAGTAAAATGTGCAAGGTATATGCAAGCTTCAATTCAAAGAATCCTCAAACATTTTCCACAAATCCATGCATTGGCAGATAAAATACTCTCACAGTCCTTTTTTTTCCTATTGATTATCAAATCAAACTTGGCTAAGTCCAATTTCATAAGAATAAGGGAGCCTCAGCAAAAGAATCTACCAAGTTTATCACAGTATTTTCACATTTTCCTACAAAATGAACTTTGTCATGGAAACAAAAATCAGAAAATTTGCACAAGGTTTAGATTATGACAAAGCATTAATTAATCTTGGAGAGCCTTCATGAAATGGTAAAAGCCCTTGCCTCCCTGGCTGGTCTTTGCAGCCTCGTTGTAAGAATGCGAGGGCAAGAAGTTGTTACTTCTAGTTGCATTATTTCTTGATACACTCAATGTTCGTAGATCAAGAAGAACAGTGTCTATCACGGAGTGAATACACGTCAGGTACAAGCCAGGATAACAAAACAGCAGTTGGAAGTAAAGAGTAAGTCACCTCTTCGATGGAGTCAATGTAGTGTAGAGCCCCTCCCTTGAAAATGGATATATTTTGTTGGAAAATGAGATGGTCTCCAGATAGACTCAACCAATCCTGTGTTTTGATGAAAGTGGAAAGCTTCGGGTGGGCAACATTGGCATACAGTACCTGCAAAATTCTAAACACTTACAATGAGGAAGATGGACCAGTAAACCCCAAAAAATTGGAATTCAACATGCCATTCAGGGTAGTCTATAGTACCTTGGACTTGCTCTCAGGCCAATGGACAGGAAACCCATATCCCTCAGGAAGCGAAACCAGGCACATTGGAGGTGCTGCAGGGCAGCTCCTTTCTTGGTGCCGATAGCTTCGCAGCTTTCCTGTGGTACCCTCAATGTCAATGCAAGGAATGTAGTTGTGTTTGCTTCTGACGCTGCATAATTTCCATGAGTAATGAGCTCTGGGATCGAAGAGAGGCCCTACATTTTTTTTCTTTTTCCCTGTTCTTTTCTTTGACATACCGTTCTCATCTTCCATCTTCTCAGCAGATTTAATATCATCATCCCCTCGAAACACATCTCCGTCAATCTCTACGTCCTCATCTGGGACATCCTCATCCTTGTTGTCTCCCTCGCTTTGTACTTCACCATCATCCTTACTGTCTGGTGCTTCACCATCCTCTCCCTCTTGTGGCTGCTGCTGCTGCTGCTGCTGCGGCTGATGATTCGACTCTTTCTTTTTCTCGACATCTGCAGCATGTTCTTCATTAGCCTTGTCATGGTCTTTTTCACTGCCTCCTCCAATTTCCTTATCTTTTACCCTTTTGCCTGCATAAGCATCTCCCCTTTTGTTCTCGTCTCCAGCTCCAGCTCCAGAGGGCTTCGGAATTGGAGTAGGAATTTGGTTGTAGTGGGAGGATGAGGGAACTGGAATGTCACTAAAGCTACTCCTTCGTGAGGTGAGGGTTGAAGAGGGAGATGAGAAGACAGACCAGATGACGATGAAACAAAGACCAAGAACGACTGCCAATGTGACCTTGGCACAGAAGCCATAGTGGCCGCGTTTGGCACGTAAGCGACCGAATCTAACCGGACCCATTTCCCCTCGCCCTTTTACTCTTATATTATCAAACCAATTTCATAATCACAGATGGATGTTACTAATACTTGCTAGAGATGAGATGAGATGAGACGAGATTTCTTTTCTGTGATTGCCATTCAACTTTTCTTCTTCTGCAAATGAACAGATCCATCTCTACCCGAATATACTAACTGATCGAATGTTAATGTTAGAACAGAATGAAAACGCTGAATTGTGGAAAAGGTATTCAATGAACGAAAAATAATATGTCTATGAAAAATCGCACCTCGAGATTTCTTAAAATTTGAAATATTCGGTGGATGGATGTGTCTGTGTGTAAGAGAGAAGAGCAGACTCTTTCGAGGAAGGAAGAAAGGGCCCAAAGAACAGAAAGAAAAGGCTACTCTAAGCCTACTCACCAGCAAAAGCAGGTCACTAGAGAACAGAGACGATGACAAGCAGACAGACAGATGGCAGGTGAGGTCCGTGGTCATCGGCCTTGATTGACAGCGACGTCTACGAGACTCTGGGTAGTTTACGGCTGAAAGCCGTGTATCCCATTACTAATCTTATTGTTTTTAAAATATTTTTACTCTAATTTCTTTATCAATTCGTTTAAAAAATTTTAGCTTTATTTAATTTATAACTCATTTAATATCAGTGTATTCCAAATGATAAATATGTATTCAAAATTATATGAAATTCTTAGATATTAGATCAATATCACCATTCCAATATAATATAGCTTTTTAATTCTCAACGGAGCTTTTTTAATTTCTAATATAACATTACTTATTCTTAATACAACTTTACACGTTCCTAATACACATTATTACATTCTCATTACATATACAGATTCGATCAAAGAATCTCGTATTATTTAGAACACACCCTACATAAATGATAGATTATTGATGGATTATATAGTAGACGATCTGATGGCCTAGACTTCAATTGACGATTGTCATGTAGGAAAAAATAATAAAATAATATTAGCAAACAGTGGTCTCACGAAGAAAGGCAATAGAGCAATAACAAGAAAATAAAATTATGACTGTAGTGATAAAAAAATTTAGGTGACCGGAGGAAAACTTAAGGAGAAAAAATCTCAACTTTATATATATTAGACTTTAATGGGTTAAACAAGTTAAATAAGTTAAAGGATTCCTAAATGGGTTATAAAACCTCAACTTTAATCTATTTATTTAATTAAATAATTGAAATTTCAATTCAAACTCATTTATAAACTAAATTCTTGTCTTACTTGCCCTCGCTCCCTTATTTACATTTTTTCTTTGTTTCTTTTCACTCGTATTATTCAAATATTTTTTCCTAAATATACTTACTATGTTTGACCTTAATTTCGGATATATCCGCTACGTTTTCAAATTTTCAGATTACCCATTACATTTGTAATCAATCCAAAAAATACTTAATTCATGATTTAATGTTGTTAGTTAATATGTGTAATTACTAATTTGTCTATCAAATTTTGAATATCTTAACTCACCAATGCCGAAATTGCACATGATCTTTGAATGTGGAAAGTTCTAATTTTATTTTATTTTCTATTTTATTGCATCTTTTATTATTTTATAATAGGGGTATTTCGGGCATTTATAAAAATTTAAATAATAATTTTTAATGGAATGTGCGTTTTTTAGATTAACTAAAAATGTAACAGATATATTTATGATTTTGAAAACATAACAAACATATTTGGGATAAGAGTTAAATGTAGTTGGTATATTTGAAAAAAATCTTGTTTAATATCATAATCAAGCACATCATCTCAAAGACCACAAACTCTTGTATAAATTCACTGGAGAATAAGTTCCTAGTAAACTACGGGAGACAAAACTACTCCAACATAGGTGGTTCCTCACTCTAAGGGAGATTTGGGCGTATGCATGATACATGATCATATTAGCTTTTCTTTTTTTCTTTTCTTTTACTAGGTTGGATGAGTTATGCAGGTTAAATGAATTACTAAATTAGTTAACAGGTTATCAACAATAAACCATAACCCATTGTTTTTGTTTAATGTGTTGTCATGTCAATGAGCCGCGACCCATTTAGGGTGTGTTTGACAATTAATAAAATATGTCAAGTTAAAATTTTTTAATCTAAAACTTTTCATTCTCTACAACTATCATATTTTTTAATCATTTTTTCACATTTTCTTATACAACTACTCTACTTTTCAATCATTTCTACACAACTATCCACACAACTAACCTATCTATTTTAACTTTATCCTC
>JAXCLR010000105.1:52138275-52152559 GCA_035584095.1 Annona squamosa | reverse complement strand
CTACACAACTATCCACACAACTAACCTATCTATTTTAACTTTATCCTCTTTACTACTCATCATTACCTCTATCATATTACATTATTTAACAACTTTTACTCTTCAAAATTTTTCACAAAACGTTTTATTCATTACCAAACACACCCTTAAGTGAAATGGACGATCCCGACGTGTTTATAAATAAGTTCGACAAATGGATTAATAGGTTGACTTCTTTATCGTGTACACCTCCACTATCATATATCATCTATAAGCCCAATTCCAAATCTACTCACTATATCATGGGCATTTTAAGCTCGAAAATATTGACCCCATTCATTTTTTACCACCTTGATGATGTGAAGTCCGCTCAATCTATTGTATTATTGGGCAACATTTATGTTGTCATTGGAACTCCATTTTTTCTTGATTTATATATATTTACAACTCAACCCAAGGACATATTTCCAATCATTTGGCTCTAACAGAGTAACTACTGAGACATCACTCCAAAAATAAAAGATAAACTACCCGCATCACAACAAAAGCCCCAACTTCCCGCACCAAGGCAAGATTCTTTGCCTGCTGCGCTAGTCACATGCTGGAATGAAAACTCCATTATTCATCTAATATCATCTTGAATGGGGGCTCATCTCCAAATGTATAATTCTCATGCAAAAGAATCTACAACGAAATTATTCTACATTGGGCTCCCTTTATACCGTTGGTAAAGATTCATCATTTGAATTTGATACTTCTAAAGTATTATTAATATCTGCTTACTAAAGGACTTATTTGGCTGTTCTATAAAATAAAATTATTACTTAAATATTTTCAAGAAATTGAATACTTTCAGCGGGGCTTTGTGAATGCATAGTGTCACTACCAATTCACTTTTAACGTAGGACTGGATGTATGCAAGCTGGCCTCAATATTATTAGAATTCGTGCCAAGCCGCGAGTTGGAAATTTGGAGAGCAAATAAAAGAGAATCACCACCTGCCCACCAGAATTTTTGGATTATATAGTTAATTCGGCAACCTAATGGTTGAATTTGGAGACGATAGCACCAACAGCACCACCTGCCCTGCCCATTCGAGTCTTCAGTGAATAGCTACAATCTCTCTCTCTCTTGTTGCTTGTCAACTGACTCTCTCTGAGACAGAGACAGAGAGATGGGGAGGCATGATTCACGAATGCACGCATGCAGACTCCAGTAATTGGATGGTCTCAGAATTCACAAGCCAGCAAGGCAGCCAGCATCATTTGTGTTTTTTCCCCCCCTTCTCAAGTACAAACATGAAATACCCGTGCTTGTCAAGACCCAACTAGCTAGCATGATAAAGAAAGAAAGAAACATGCAGTCGTGGAAGATTTTCAATCCCACAGGTAGGTAGGGCGAGAGTGGCGATCGTTTGGAGGCATACCATCTATCATATCATCCCCCTTGCTTCCGTACGTACCACCCTACAACACGGCCTAGCCTGTGGAATGAATAGATACGTTGGTTGCTTTTGTTTTTTCAAACTTGCCTCTGTGCCTCTCTTTTCTTATCCTTCTCCTGTCCTGCCCCTTTCTCATTCCCTTTACTCCGCTCCAGGACTCACAGCCCCCTCTACTTCTCTCACAGCAACCTCATTTGCATTTTTATCTCCTTTTCTCTCCCCCGCCCGCACCCTGAATGCCTTCACCCATGTCCGAACCACCATCAGAGTCCCCGCCGGAGAACCACACGTGGTCGGAGCTGGAGCTGCCAGAGCTTCTCATGTCTGACACCATCCGATCTCTCCATGCCATCATTGACAGTGAGTGGGACTCACTCCAGCGCAGTGCTTGCCAGACAGCTGCTGGGAGAGCCCTCTGGAAACATGTGGTCCATGATCCCCTGGCAGGCATCCTTGCTGGCGAAACCTACCTCAGAAACCTTCATGAGAAGATAAGGAAAGACCAGCTGAACAACGCCCGTGAAGTGTCTGGGGTCATTCTGGCAGTCCGCACCCTTTGGTTTGATTCTAAGATTGAAGCTGCAGTCAGGTGCTTCGATGGTGGAGAACCGCAGTTGGTGCTTCTTGGTGCAGGTCAGTTTCACACAAAACAGCAACTTCTCTTTGAAATTATCCCACCACTCGTTCATTATGAAAGCAAATGCGGCCCTCCCCCCTGAACTGCAGTCGCATTTCCTTCCTTCCTCCGTTTTTGAGCCTCTACCTATTTCTCATTAGCTCTTCTACCTATGAATAACAATACAGGAGATTAAAATCTCCAGTAACTAGGAAACTTCAATTGTATTCCATGATACATCCACATGAAACCCTGACATGGACACAGCAATCTATGCGAATAGCACCAAAAGACGAACTAAAAACAATGTTCAAAACAACCAGCCTCAAAACTCGGAAATCTTTTGTTTCTCCATAGCCCATCCAGAAATTAGCTTTTTAACAGGCAGCTCAATGTCCCAAGAAAATTATACACTAGGGCTGGCGGAGGGTCTAGATATAGTAAACCAACTAGAAGTAATTTATTGCCTCCTTTATCAAATAAGGGGTGATCCCCTTTGGCCGGCCGTAACTGGGCCCCAACTGCGTCTGGCTGTTTAACATGATTATTATTATTATTTTTTAAACATGTTAATTTAGGTATATTTAATTTATAATCCAAGATTTAGCATTATTTCATATGCTTATATTTTTTATTTTTAAACACATGGATATCGTGGTTATTTTTACGTGGAAAATGACCTCAACACCTTTGTATTTAAAAAGAAAAAATATATAAAACATATTCAAACATAGTAAAACTTAGTTTATA
Organism: Annona squamosa; assembly: GCA_035584095.1. Classification (NCBI taxonomy): domain Eukaryota; kingdom Viridiplantae; phylum Streptophyta; class Magnoliopsida; order Magnoliales; family Annonaceae; genus Annona; species Annona squamosa. The sequence goes on along the minus strand of JAXCLR010000105.1, from coordinate 52,149,770 downwards.
GATTAAATACACTTAAATTAACATGTTTATTAAAAAATTCCATTAAAAAACTTTTTAAAAAAAATATGACTTTTGACCGGTCTAAGTGGCTGCATATGATTGGCCATCTAAACTTTACATGCACAAGCACTTTGTAGTTTGTGGGAAGACAAACAAACTATGAGAAATAGACAATTTGAATGTAGTTTCACTCTGCAGGAATGGACACAAGGGCATACCGTCTCCATTGCTTAAAGGAATGCAGTGTTTTCGAAGTGGACTTCCCCAAGCTCCTTCAGATCAAAGCGGCTCTTCTGCAGGCTGCAGTAGAATCAGAAGAGCAGCAGCAGCAGCCAACCATGATGGCCAAATCCCTGACCAGAGTCGCTGCTGATGTTAGGGACGATGATTGGTTTGAGAAGCTTCAGACAAGTGGGTTTGTGCCTGCCAGAAGAACAATTTGGGTCCTTGAAGGACTCCTCTATTACCTTTCTCACATCCATGCCATGCAGGTCCTCAAGTCCATAGCCACTAACTGTGCATTCACGCACACCGTCCTCCTTGCAGACTTCATGAACAAGTCCTCCACGACACTCTCTGAATCCACATTCCATTTCTACAGTGACTGGCCTGAACATCTTTTGCCGTCCCTTGGGTTTTCACATGTTCAGCTTTCGCAGATAGGAGATCCAGATGCCAACTTTGGACTCATGCATGATCCAGAAAACATATTCAACAAGCTGAGGGAGCTGCCCAGATCTGTTCAGACTCACCCAGAAGATGGCACACCCTGCCGTCGTCTGTACTTAGTACAAGCCTCTGGTTCCCCTGACCAGACAAACTCATAGAATACAGGCTAATATAATCATGTATATCTCATGGGTCAAGAATAACTACACTTATATGCAATCCTGTTATTTTGCCCCAAGGATCTCTAACAAAAAATGTGACAGATCCACCATTCAACAATGCTCGTGACAATTGCAAAAGGTTAATTCTACTGTAATATTAAAAATAATGTTACCTGTTTGTGTTTTTCTTGCCTGAACTGATAATTGACGGCTAAACAGCGTCCTAGCATACAGACATCCATTAACAACTGTAGATTCAATTTCATGGTGTACCATGGAAGGTTCGAGCATCTGGCAATAATTATGGACAATTACTTCTTTGGATCAGCCAAAGTTTTCATTTGATTTAAACATAAATAAAAAGAATGAAAGGTCCATGCCAATCATCCACTTGATCATGAGTACCTGACTATCTGCTATTGGATTATTCAACACTTGGAAGTTAAGACAACCGGAAAGGCCTGCTTGTTGCGTTAATTAACATCCTTGAAAGGGCATGGTAGCAAATAAATAATATCCAACTAGCCAACAATTGGCTCTGAAACAGACTCCGTCCTGGAACTGACGGCACTAGCTCCTCTATATTTCACAGTTAGAAGTCTGATTCACAAATCAGGAGAGATCAGAGGAAGCGAAAATATTGCCATGTACATTTAAAAATCAGAGGAAGGGAAGAAAATGCCATACACATTAGCATAACGTCGATGACAAAGGGAAAAATGAAAATGAACCATGCATACACATATCCATCGAAGAAACAGAAAATCGAAAGGATTGATTATGCTAGGACCCAATTGCATGACGTCATAACGGGTGCTGCTGCTTGATGTACAGATATACAACTGTCTGAAATCACATCCCAGTGATGCGTTCCAAAGAACATCTGTAGTGAAAAGAAGCCAGTCATACATCAAGGCAGTCCTTAATAACCTTCTCAAATTTGTCAATAGAAGTCATTGTATCCTTTAGGCCATCTTCCAACTTCAGTCTGCAGCAAATAAGAAGAAAGTGACGAGGTGTTAAAGAAAAACTGTTCCTAGACAGATGGACTGCTCTAGGCAGTTCATAGGAGCACCTAAATAGACAAATCATCCATGATAATTCAAAAAAGTGAAATAATTCAGTTCATATATATTTTATTCCAGAATGTATGTTTTTAGATAGAAGTCCTGATATACTAAGTAATGGCAAAAAACCAAGTTAGTGCAGCAATAAAGATCAAGAGGATATACCAATGAACCGAACTAAAATTTTACAAAAACAATCACATGAGCATCATAGAAACAAGCTTCCAAGATTTATCTGAATCAAACTATGGTTTCAATGTTTAAAAAGTGAGTCATGTGGAAATTCAGCAATTATCTGTCAGGGTTCTCAGTTTAACTGATCAAAATAATTCTTGCAACAACCATAGCAATAGTGCTAGAAATCCTGGAAATCACCATGACAATTCACTATCATTCAATTGAGGAATGGTAGCGCCACTCCATTGATGAACAAAATATGGGAAATTTTGAGAAAACTTAGTCCAAACAGAATGGAAGTGCCCTTGAAAAGGTAGAAGTCCAACTAACAGAAAGAAAGAATAAGTAATTTCCATTAATTCCCTGTTTGGCCAAGCTTCAGTGTGAAGCAAATATACCACCATGCAGCTCTTGTTGGAAGCTATACATTTTAGCTTCCTGCAATTCTGGTTTTATACATTGAGAATAGCAAAATGCAAAATTTCGTAATCCAACCAAATACCCTTCTCAGCATTTTCAATTGGGCAACCAAACTGCACAACCAAACAAGCACCAAGTGCTATAGAATTATTAATTGTTCAAATTTAATTTTCAAATTGAACTCAAATTGTTCTTCAGCTTCACTATTGTAGTCGAGAAAATGTGATCAAACATTTGATCTCGCCCTTTCTTAGTTCCTGTAAAAAAAAATTCAAATTTAAATAGGAAAAATAGAATGGAATTTGAGGATCTCCCTTTATATTAAACTTGAGGAAACTTTTATAGACTCAAACTAAATTGTTTATAATAATTAAAAAAACAATTCAATTCAGTCTCTCTCTGGTGCTTCTGTGTAACAATTTTTTCAAAATGAAAGATATTTTAAGATTTCTCAAGCAGAGTCTCAGCTTCAGAGCTATAGAATCTCTAGGTGCTCCTGTGGTGCTTTGACGTGCTACATTTTATAATTATCAGCTTCACAATAACCACTGTGGTGGCGGCGCAAGTCATGGTGAGAGCTGCTATTAACTCCCAACCAGTTATGAGTCACATAATACGACACAAGGAATTTTTGATCAGTTATAGGACATGAGACTCAGTTACGTGCCATGACATGAAAAATAATTTTATGTAGTACATGTATAGAATAATGTATTTTATTATTTTATGATACATATGTATATAATTCAGCTAAACGCCGCACAATATAACATATGAGAATTTGAATTATGTGGGACTTTGTATTACACATGCAATTTTATTCATTGAGCACTCATTATATATCAACAGTTGTACCTGTCAGAAGCAACCTGAAGGTTGCTATTGTTAACCACGTCTTCAAGGAAGGTAAATGATCTGCAGCCGAGAGAAGAGGATCATCAAGAAAAAGATTATATTCTGATATATAATGTTCAACCTTGCAGTAGAAATAGTGAAAATGCTGACTAAGCTGCTAGAAGATAAAGAGTCTGTGAGTGCATTTGGTATTCAGCAAAAGATGTCATTTCCCATCTACATTTTTTTTCCCATCTACAACTAACCTATTTTTTAAAATTATTTTTCACATCTTTCTATACAACTATCTCGCTTTTCAATCATTTCCTTGCATCATTATTTTTCAATCATTTCTTCACAACTTTTCATACAATCACCCTATCTTTTTGAACTTAGTTCTCTTTACTCTTCATCATTACACCTATCATATTACATCAATTTCTCCCATTTCAAAACTTTTCTTTCAATATTTGATCAAATATCAAACACACCCTAGATTTGATGTGATAAATGAAAAAAGAAAATGGGAAATGACTCCATGGTATTACCAACAAAATTTCCAATCTTAGAGAAATTAGCGGTGTTATGCATGATGAATGGAGTGGATTTAGCACAAACATCATCATCATCATGGAGCAAACCATTTGCATGGAAATTTCCATGTTAATATTAAAATGGGTCACTTCTAACACAAATCGAGATCCCAAGAAAGAGCATTTATCAGCAGAATAATTACACACAGGGTGTTTCCTTATGCAGCGAATAACTGTTATGAATCAGAAAGATTTAGTGGCTATTTTTATTCTTGCGGCCAATTACACGCAAGTTCCTCTCAAGGATGGAACAACTCCTGTTCTCTTGAAAGAGAAGTACAATTCTCCAGATAGTTTTCCTCTCATCTCTCAATCTATTTATAAGTTGTACAATTCCTGCCCAAATTACAATCACACGTACACCTGAACTCCAACTAACTTGCACGAAGTTGCTTAGCTGTCACCAGGTATCATCTAGTGACCGCCTTATTGTCCACACGCTCCACACACATGCTTTAGAAATTGAGTCAGCCCTGGGCATTGATTTGATATGATCCCGCAGCCTAAGGGCATGTGGCTCCACTGCCCACTGCTCCCTAGTCGTAACATTCCCGACTAGCTGAGAGGAAACCTGACCCTCCAGGTTGTATTGCGAATAAAAGGTTGCGAGATATAGCAAGGCCCTTCCAACATACGCCACCTGTCAACGAATAAAGACACATTCAGGACAGAGGGTAAGCTCATCTTGCTCATGGAAAGCCGGATGAATATGGCGGTTTGAAGGAAGCTTGAGCTTGTGAGCCACCTGACCAATGCGGCCCAGAACTTTACACTGTCCGTAAGACTGTGGGGCGAGTTTGCTAAACTGTCGACCTCACCAATGTTCTGCCAAAATGGCTGAAGCTTGAGAAAGGTCATCCCTCCTGGTTCGAATGCTAACTCCCTGCGCCCTCAATCTGCTTTCGTTTGACCTTGAGCTAACCACAGATTATCTTTTAACAAGTATAATGCTTGACCACGATTAGTCAAAAACTGATCCACACTGGCCACATTCATTGAATGAGCTTCATAGTGAGGTACGCTGGGCAGATCCCACATTGGCTGATTCCTGCCATTCCCTAATTGCAGAAGCCCCCCACCTGGATCCCACAAATTAGCACTGATATGGAGCAGCTTACTCTTGGAGGAATGCAACCTGCAGCAGTCATTCGACTTCTCTGTATTGTTCGCCCTTTTCCAACTCCAGCTTCCTTCCTCGCTTGTCAGAAAAAATGTCCTGGTTTGCCTCATGGGCATGATTCTAGCCATTCCAAAACCTCCACCAACCCTAAACGAGGTCGTACCCATGCAGCCGTCACCTACACTGCCAGGATCCTAGGCCCATTAAGTTGTCTTGGTTGGAGCCATCCTCTTGAGTCTCCCCATCATTGGGACCCATCTGCACTGGAGCTCTGAACCCCAAACCTTCCACCTGGGTCCCACCTTGTGTGTGGCTTGCTCCGCTGGACCAAATGGAATTCATCCACATTATTCTTGTTACCAAGCAGGTATGTACCTCTCGTGAATGCCGGAAGAAGAAGAGGATATGTAGAATCACCGAAGCCGTCTTCGTCGTTGCTTGATAGCAGCGATCTAGAGGAAGCTGGTGTATTATTGCTAGTTGAGACATGGTGGAAATCCACAAAATCTCACCAATGCTGAGCGCCTCTGCTGAGAGCACCAAATCCTCAACCTCGGTTCTTTCTGAAAGAGTTGATGTCTCCCACGTTCGTTGCCAAGACTAATGCCATTGAAGCAACCAATCCAGCTCGTGAGATCGGGGCCGAGCAAGGTGAGGAACGGAGGAAGCTTGCCAGTGAGATTACTTGTCGACTTCTCCAGCTGCTTTATTGTGCCTTCCCCACCAAATCACCTCTCCTCTTTCGTTAGTTGTTCCTCTATTTTGCTTGGTAACAATAACAGCTTGACCTCCTCCTTCCACTGTAGATGGAGCTTCTTGGACCATTCCAAAGTCAAGTGGTTTCCCGCCAGCAGTTTTTCCTTCTCGCTTGGTGTATCAGACGCAAGCAGGGAGTCCACATCATTCGTCTCTGGCCCTGCCATGTGACTCATTATCATCCCTGTAGGTGGAGGCGATGGTGTCTTTTCAAGCTGCTCTTGACATCCCTGTCTGCTACCCTTATCAAACTTTGCATTTGGCGAGCCCAGGATCTCGTTTTCCTCTCCAAATTGAAACAGGATAGTTTTGCAAAATCTCCTCCATGAATTTACGTGTTGATTTTAGTGAGCCTCATAACACCACTCAAGCGCTTCTCCTTCCAGGTTATCATAGGCGATCTGCACCCTTAAATCCTCAAGAGTTTCTGCGAGCTCAAAATAGATCTGAGCCTTGAGTAGCCATGAGTTCGGATTCCCCAATGAAAACATTAGAAAATCCAGCTAGCCTTGCTGAAACCGGTCCATATGATGCAACGATCTCTTCTTATTGCAATCAGAACAATTTCCGTTCAGATCTCAACACCTCTGATATACCGACTCTGACCTGGCACTTCGTTTACTCTCTCAGTAGTACGGGTGCCTTTCCCGACCAAACTCTTCCTCATCGGATAGTAAATCCTCTTCTAACAAGGATTCCTCATTGCTTGATGATGAACTCAAGAATTTGTACTTACTTTTGCGGGATGCAAGTAGCCGATGTATACTTGTTTGGAGATCCTTAAGCTACTGTGTCATGGTTGTCATCTCTCTCTCCAAAGTGACAACGTGCATACTTGAACGTCTTCCTTCTCGATCACTTGAAAAGCATGAGCCGCCGCCCACGTCGCATGATGTTGTGCATTGCCCGCCAACCGTCTATCCACCATGAAAGCAGTCATGCGCGCTCGTTGCATGCGTCACGCCAATGTTTGGATCTCGGTGCTCTTATACCTTTGTTATGAATCAGATAGATTTAGGGTGTGATTGGGAAGTGAAAAAACTTTTGAATGAAAAGTTTTTGCTATAAAAGTTATCAAAATAAAAGAAAATGATGTGATATAATAGAGGTAATGATGAGAAGTAAGAGAACAAAATTAAAATAAATATGTTAGTTGTATAAGTAGTTGTGTAGAAATGTTTGAAAAATAGGATAGTTTTATAAGATGTGATTAAAAAATTATAGTAGTTATGAAGAGTGAAAAGTTTTAGATGGAAAAGTTTTAGCTTGGCATGTTTTGTTCATTACCAAACACACCCTTAATGGTTATTTTTATTCTTGTAGTCAATTACACGCAAGGTTCCTCTCAAAGAGGGAACAGCCCCTGCCCCTGCTCTCTTGTAAGAGACAAGTAAAATTCTCCAGATAGATTTCCTCTTATCTCTCAATCTATTTATAAGGTGTACAATTCCTGTCAGATTACAATCATACATACACCCGAACTCCAACTAACTCGCACGAAGTTGCTTAGCTTTCACCAGCTATCGTCTAGCGACTGCCTTATTGTCCACATGCTCCACACACATGCTTTAGAAATTGAGCCAGCCCTGGGCATTGATCTGATCTGATCCTGCGGCCTAAGTGCATGTGGCTCCACCGCCTACTGCTCCCTAGTCGTAACAATAACATGTTTAACGCCAATAGAGGAGCAGACTTCTTTTGATCCTCTCCATCATCACCATTTTTATTTAAATCTTGATAAATGTGATCGGCTACAAGAACCCTCTCAAAACATTGCATTCTACATTTCAACTTTGAAATGCCATACTACTGAAATTTATTAAGCAAGGTGTAGTAAAACTACAACAACATTGACAATATAGAAAAGAAATTTACAGTATGATAGGATCTGCTTGAGAGATCCTATTAACCACATCCCACGTGTGAGATGGATCTCTCTCTTTGGCTTATTACATACGCCAACTGGCAGTCTGGGGCTCGGTTTTGATTAGGTTTGTAAATACTATAAATAAAGGAAGATGGGTAATGGTCAAGGGGGGGAATCATGAATTGAGTTAGTGTCTCTTTTTTTTTCCAGTTTTCCTTGCATATACAGGATATTGTTTAGTTCAATTGAGGCCTTTTTGCTTTCAGAATTGTAATTCATGTTTTCATCTTCAATAAAATCATTTGTGTACAGTTCAGTTCTTCCTATTCCTATCACAACAGTTCTCAAATCAAATCTTTCCATTAAATTCAAGATGAACTCTCTTTGATAGAAAAGAGTATGAAGAAAAGGAAGAAACAAGAAAAGAGGAGGAACAAGCATATCTATAAGCTTTTCTCATCTGTAGAATTCACTTTGAAAAGTTCCACGATTTGCATCAAAATACAGTAATGGTTTCACTCACAAATTAGACTTTTAACTTTGCAACATTACTCACATATGACCATATGACTAGTACACAAAACCATTGCCTAGGATTCTTCACAGTATTATTCGAATCTACCATAGAGGTTTGTTCAAACATGACCCAATGCTGTTGCTGGTAGAAATTGTTCGTAACTCATCCACTCATCCTACTACTACTATGCCATGCATGATGGAAACTCTTAGGCTCAACATTATGATCTGAATCCACAAAATTGGAGGTCTGTACTCTGCAGTTTAATTTTAAAGAAAAACATTGATAACAGCCTTTAGAACATGTGGCTGTTTCACTTCACAATTTCCAAACAAGATCTTTTGAAAATAAAGGACATGCCTTAGAATAGTAGTAAAAGTTATTGCCTCTGTGACTAGAAGCCATAGGTTTTGAGTCATAAGGAACAATCTTTTTTGCAATAAAAAGCAAGGAGAATTTTGAATACATAGATGCCCCTTCCTGGACCCTACAATGTGTAGGAGCTCTGTGCAATGGGTTGGCCCTCTTGTCTTCGTAGAAAAAACATGTTTGTAAACGCACAACGGAAAAATTAACTTCATGGAGAAAGGTTTGGAAACAAAATCTTTTATATCCATGTCTCTTAGATTATGCCCTATTGCAGTCTGTAAGACATCCATTTTCTGCACTTGGGTACTGATATTAGATTCCTAAAATAGTGATGGGTGTGGATTTAGAAAACACACCAAGGAGATGTTTGGCAAACACAAAAAACTTGTCCAACAAAAACTTTTCAATCTCTACAATTATCTTATTTTGTTAATTTGTTTTACATCCTCCCATACAATTACCCTGCTTTTCAATCATTTTTACACAATTACTCATATAAATAACCTATTTATTTTAACTTTATTCTTTTTACCTTCGACATTACCCCTATCATACCACATCATTTTCTACCAATTCAAAAACTTTTACACCAAAAATTATTCATCAAAAGTTTTACTACTTACTAAACGCACCCCAAAGTTAATGCCATGACTCATTGCAGTTTTTGACTTCTAATGTCAGTAGCATCATTTGTCTAAAAGACCCTTGGTCATTATTGGTTTCTGAGACTAAAACGTAAGCTTATTCTACAGTATCCTATGGGGAATGGTATATGATAACTTACAGATTTTAGGTACGTTGTTGATATAAAAAATTCTAAGCTCTATATCATACAAGAGAATGAAATCTTTCATTCTTGGTAGTTAGGTGAAACCAAAATGATGTAGAATTAAGTTATAGATATCAATTTTCTTCATAGTTTGTGGGCTAACAGCCAAGCAACTCAACTCTATCTCACTTAGCAACACTATAGACACTATAAACTCTGTTTATGCCTACTCAATGGAAATGAATATCCAACTTCAATTTAACATTGACAGGATGGCAGAAAGGATCATGAAAAATCTGTCGCCAGGAGTTCCCTGACAGCTCAAATGGGCAAAATTGTTTCCCCTTTTTTAAAAATCTAGAAGCAATCCTTTAGATGCTGAATCAAACACGATTAGAATTTTTAAAAATAGTGAATGTTAAAGGCACCCTCTCCAACTATCTTGCAATTTTAGTTGACATAAAATTTAGGTGTTGGGAATATTGTATGCTAGAGAGGGAAGCATTCTGTTAATATCCACAGCTGTGAGAGGAACATGTTGGTATGCTTTGCAAAAAGCATGACAACGTGAAGAACACATGTTTAGGTCCCTTAGCAACCTTCAATCACCTCAGGTCCTCAGCTAGAAATCCAAATACCGTGTCTTTAAGCACTCGCTCAGGAAAATATCCAAACCTATAAAGGTGATTAGAATAAAAAAGTAAATGAAAGTGGCCATTTTTCTTCAAACATCTACATAAATACACAACGGAGTGTGGACTGATGCATTAGCCGCAGGTGAAGTAAGTGAGACGGAGTTGCTGAAGAATAAGATATCAGATGTTCACCCGAGGAAACCAGAAGAAAATGATTCAATCAATTGGGATTAAATACTTGGTTATTTTCATATATCAACAATTCCCTCAAAGTCATGAGCAGAAAATTTCAATTTGAGTAGGAATCACAAGAAGAAGTGCTTGATTAATATGAAAAGCAACCAGTGTTGGTAGAGAGAAGAGGAGGATAAGAGCGTACACCTTATCAGATCATCCAGCACAGCTTCAGCTTCCAATTTGACAGGGTCTCTATTGGTAAGTAATGAAGATGCATTTTTTACAATCAAGCGGAATGTACAGACCTGGGTGAAGGGATTGATGATTAAGGACCAAAGCATAATCGAAATTTCATAAAATTTAGGAACAAAGCACCGATTTTTTTATTTTTTTATTTTTGTATTTTTGAAAGAAAAGAAAGGGAAAAAAAAAGAAAAAAAGAAAAAGAAAGAAATGGAACTACCTCAACGCCTGTCTGGGCTTGAAATGCGACAAATGGGTTCCTCTGGCTTGGAATGCAGTCCCTTGCAGCAGATTTGAGCATAGTTTGAAGTTGCTCCAGGTTGTATGTGTCGGTGGAATCGGAATCCATGGCAGCTGACAGGCAAAGACAGGAAAGAAAAAATGAGACGAAGGTAGGGATGTGTGAACAAGTGAGTGGTGAGAAGAGGTAAAAATAGGAGGAGGGCGGGGAGTACTGAGCAATGAGAAGGCAGTGTTGAGGGTTTGACGGGATGCGTAGACAGGAAGCAAGAGGAAGTTAGAAGATTTCCTCTTTTGGTCTTTGAGCCACTCCTTGGGACCCGCTGCAAGCGCAATTACAAGTACTTAGATGATATCAAATATCATGTGAAATGAAGAAGAAGAAGAGAGAAAAGAGGAATGAATAACATTGGTTCGTACGTATGCCAATAGAGAAGGCGAAGGAAGGAGAAGGGGAGGCCGGGGAGGAGAAGGAGATGATGGAGAGGAAGAGGGCATTTCTTCTTGTAAGGCCAAGGCCAACTCCAAGGGGATTATTGGTGGTGGTGGTGGTGAGTGTTGGTGCTGTTGGTTGACGACGGGTAATGGCATTGGCATTGGCGACATCGAGGGAGCAACACACCCTCATGCTCGTGCTCATTTTCTCTTTTTGGTTCGGTTTGGCTTCGTTGCTGCTCCCACTTTCTACAAAACCCACCTACGTCTCTGCAGCTGCGATGTGCAGGAACCAGAGATTAGACCTATCAAGATGGTTCCATCTAATGGAAATGGGAGCCCAATTATGTACACCTGGGTGCATTCAGACTCAATGCACCCAGGTGTACTACACCTGGGAATCGGAATCCAATTGAATGCACCAAGGTGCACTTAAACTCAGTGCA
>JAXCLR010000105.1:52126034-52138175 GCA_035584095.1 Annona squamosa | reverse complement strand
AAATAAAAAAAAATATATGTATGCGCCCGGGAGCGTGCAGTGCTGCACGCTCCCGGGTGCACTGAATCAGTCTCCAATGGAAATGGCCCTGGGAATCGGAATCCAATTGAATGCACCAAGGTGCACTTAAACTCAGTGCACCGGTGCTCAAAGGTGCATTTATTTTTTTTCAAAAAAATGTCATAAAATTATTAATTTAAATGTATTTAATGTGTGTATTAATTTTTATCATTTTTAGAATTTTTTTTTCGAATTTTAAAAAATCAGTGACATTTTTCAGTAACTTTGTTTTAGAGAACATTTTTCAGTAACTTAAAAGTCTAAAATGCCACTAATTTTTAAAAAATCTGAAAATATTTAAATTTTTTTTAAAATCATAAAAATTGATACACTTATTAAATACCTTAGATTAATAGTTTTGTAAAAAAAAAAATCAATTTTTTTTTTTAAAATGTGTATTTCAGCACCGAGTCTAAGTGCACCTACGTGAATGCAATTAAAGTCCCTAGAAATTGATGGAATTCATTAATTCAACATTGCAGCGACTTTCTCCATTTTTCAACCTAATTTTTTTATTTTTCAATAAATAAGAAACTTACCTTCTTATTTTTAATATTACTTTTCTCATTCAAAATTTTTGTATGCATCTCATTCAACTGTATTCATAGGTGAGAATTGTCGAGTAAAATGGAGAAATCAACAACATTTTTTTTTATTGGAATATATTTATATAGATCTCAACACATATTCCATTGAAGGCATGAGACATTCTTACAAATCTGGAGACACTGCTCCACCCAATAATCAGGAAGACACAGTTTCCAACCACCAAATAGGAGACCACAGCTCCCACAACCAACCGGGAGACCACAAACTCCCACTAATAATTTTTGTTCATCTCGGGGAATCGAACCCACAACCACAACGCTGTCCGGAATCCACGGCATCAGCGCTGACCAACCGAGCTGTGCTTCGGTTGGTAGAAATCAACAACATTAGTTACCTGCTTATCTTGCTTTTTTTCCATTTTCTGGTATTTCCACTTTCAACATTTACATATTTCTAAAAATTTAATAACCTAAATCCAAATCCCACGTCAAAAAAGAGAGATAATTCAAACCGAATCTCAAATCGAAAAGGAGAGCGGATTCAATGGAGCTTATAGGCATGTTTTAAAACCATATGGCTGAGCTACGCTTTTCACTTTCTAAGCGCTATTTAATTGGTCGAATGTTCTCCTAACTCCGATGATTAGTGTTTAGGAGTGTTCATACTCTGACGCAATGCAGCAAGGACGTTTTGGGAAGTTTCTTGTATGGTTGAAATAATAATTGAAGATATAATTACAGTAAGAATAAGAGAGCAATCAGGAATGCTCAAAGTAATGATTTCCGTTCTGTCAATTTGGAAGGTTCAAAGACATACAGCCTTGATCAATTTGCCACTTCGTACAAGAAAGGTGTGTTTAGGAAGTTGTAAAACTTTTGATGAAAAGTTTTTTATGTAAAAGTTGTTAAATTAGTAGAAACTGATATGATATTGTAAGTGTAATGATAAGGAGTAAAGAGAATAAATTTAAAATAAACAAGTTATTTGTATTGATAGTTGCGTAAAAATGATTGAAAATTAGGGTTGTTGTATAGAAAGATGTGTAAAAAATAATTAAAAAAAAGTGTAGTCGTGGAGAGTGAAAAGTTTTAAATTGAAAAGTTTTAACTTCACAACTTTTGTGAATTGCCAAACACATCCTAAAAAGGATTACTCATTCCAAATCAGAAAAAAAAATACTCATTGTTAACTACTAAATGGATTCTAAATGCAAGAGGTGTATTGGATAAGCGGAAATGATTCAGCATCCCTGTAAGTAAACAAGCAAAATGTTGTTTACCCAAAACATCCCTGAAAAAGGCTTGAGCTGCAGAGAGAAGGGAAGTGTCTCTTACATTAGTAGAAAAATGGAATATGAATTCCAGCATTATCTTCTGATATGTAAAGAGGCCCAAAGCTATATTCACCCCCATGGTTTTACACAATAGGGAGTATATATGCAGCAAATGATGGTGAGACTCAGGCTACAATTACTAAGTTAGCTGTACTTCCATTGCTTGGGCAGAGAGCACTAGGCAGGCACCACTTGCTCAGGAGCCACCTCTGCAGCTGAATGCCCTTTGCTAGTACGGATGGGCTTATCATCATCTAGTCCCCAGAAGCCAACAGTTTTTACATCATCCCTGGCCATCAATCTTGAGAACTCCTCATGGTCATACTCTGAAGCAGCTTTTCCTCCAAACTCAGCAGGAAGGATCTCACTATCAAAGTTCTGTTTCATCAGCTCTTGGCTTTCCTCGTCCTTTACGTGGATGAATTTCACCTTCTGATATGTCTTTGGATCTAGGAAATACTTAACAATCTGTTACATGGGAAAGAATATATGTTCATTGGCAAAACCCCAACACTGATTTTCCGAAGTTCGAGGCCCAACTATTGTTAGTGCCCTCAAATCAATACCAGAAATCTGGAGCCGGATTCTAAAAGGTAATCACTTACTGTCCATGGCACCAAGCATACAAACAAAAGAAAAACTGAACATTCATCCCTTCACTATAGCAATAAGTTGATGGCTATTAATAATTTCCTATCATACTTTGAATTGCCTACTAGCAAACAAAAATAAAATGCAGATGCAGCAGGTTGTTCAGAACTCATACCTTCCAAAAAGTTTCAAAGATCCTCGGAGGGTTGTAGAGAAAGGCAGCAGCCAACCTCTCTGGGTAGTGATTCTGCAGTATGCTTATTGTTTCTCGAGCAGTCTTGATGGGAACTGAGTTTGACAATGACCATCCACTGAAGTCTATCAGCCACATCATCTGCTCGTGACCCTCAGGCAGGTTAAGTATTGCATTCTCTATGAGATAGACCAGATGACGGAGCTGATTGTCTTGTGATGTTGTATTCTGCACAGGAGGAAAAGTTCTTTTAAACCCCTGAAGGCATATCTGCAGATAAAAATGCAAATAAAACGTTTAAGAATACAAACCTGCTTTCCTGGTCTAAGAATAAGAACCGTCCGTCCTTGTCGATCATTAAAAGTTGCTCTGTATGCTTTCCCTGTCTCACCTTCAATGGCCACTTCATGCTGAAGGACAAAAGAGAATGCAAACTGTCAGTTACTTCATTTTTTTTTTCCTCCTTTCCAAAGACAATCATAAATATGTTCTCATGACCCATATAATCCAAGAGCCCGATTTCATGCACCCAGGTGCATTAGGCATAACCGTATAAGGAGCCCAATTTCATGATCCCAGGTACATTTAGGCTCAATGCGCCCGAGTGCATTAACGCATAGCTGTATAATCCAGAAGTGGAAAGAAATGTGGGCACCAATAAGATAGGTCTCATGAAGCATATTGATGTGAGGAAATCTAAGTTTCTCTTTAAATGAAAATATGAGATACTTTATGTAAATAGATGTTCTTTCAAATTCTAATGTTATTAAAATCTAACAGATTGACTAGTTCAAATGGTTGAACGGAACGTATCTTCAATTTGATTGGTCACCATCAAATGGCAGATAGCTGCCTAAACTGCAGTCAAACTGGTTGGACCAGTCCAATGTGTCAAAACAATATATTAGAAATTTAAAAATATAAAATGTTCCTAACTCCCCATCATGTGCCCCATGGGATGCTTGGCCAAAGCCCAAGAAACACAACCCTTCCATCCTATTTCACTCCCATTTCCCTCCGTCTAGAAACCTATAACCAAATCACCTTATCAGCCCCACAAAAGGGGAAAAATCCTAAAACCCTAAATCCCTTTGTGTTTTCATCACATATGATACGAGGCCATTGTTATCCAACCATTCTCCAGGCAACTCAACTAGCAATCCAAGCAAAACCTCAAGTATTCTGGCATCTTCCTTGGCAACACCTTCAAGTCTTCTAGGAGCAGCAACTCCATTTTCTCAGACATGTTGGTGTCTTCCATCATTGTACACATTCCTTCCCCCCCCCACCCCCCAACTCAATATCTATGGTTTTGTTTGCACTTATTTAGATGATTTGGCTCTTAACATATCATTTTTTAGTTGATTTACAATGCTTTATTTCTCTTAGAATAATCTGTGTTATCAATCAAATCATGGTTTTTCATTTTGATTAAGGCAGATCCCAAATATAGCCACAAGTTTTGCCTTTAAAATATAATCATGATTTTGATAATGCCAAATATGCCCACATAGTTTGCCCAAGATTCCATTTGTGCTCATGCTCCTCTATGAAATGACGAATATGCTCAAGCTATAATTATTATTCTAAGCTAAAATTTCACATTCAAATGAATTGTTAATATTCTTACAACTATATAATCATGCCTCTATAACTATAGAATCATATATCATTTGAATGTGAATTTTTAGCTATAGAATCATAATTAAGCTGGGCATATTCGTCATTTCACAATTCATATAGAGAGTGAGCATGAATGCAATTCTGGACAAACTACAGAGGTGTATTTGAAATTATTGAATCATCGTAGATGTATTTGGAATTAGAGGCAAAACTTGTGAGTATATTTGGGATTAGCCTTTCTAATTATTACATTTTTGTTTTTACTTACCTTGGGCTCTAGAATGATAAAATCATAGGCATTATCCGTGATATATAAATTTTACGTTGTTTACAACTTTTGCTATTTATTGAAACCATGAAAAATTTAGGACAGAATAATTAAATTGTGTCTACATCACATGCTTAAAGTGTATCCACTTCAGAAAAAAAAAAAAAGTGTATCACTTCGAAGCAGACCAAACAATTCACCAGTTCAATCATTGATTTGGTTCTAATCCCACCAACAAATGTTCTTCAGTCTGTTGGTTCCTTCATAATGTTCGCATACGAAGATGAGATCAAAGATTATTAAATGATAAAAGAAACAAGTGTGTCTACATTATTTCACAGGCATCAAGAATTTTGTGAACAATGCCTATACATTTTACATTCAAGTTCCATTTATAGATGTTTATAGTCCTTACTAGAGCGACTTTTTTTATGCCCGGGAATCTCACTCGAGAACCACCAAGGTAACCCCTACCTGTAGATGCCAAGTCAGAGGAAGAGAAGGCGGGGCAACAATGGCGCATATAGCATCCCTACTTAAGGCTGGCACCACCTCAACCTTATAAGACAACCAATGATGAATTTTGGACCCTCTTAGTCATTTGTGATAGGGAAGGTCCATTAAAGGGGATATTAGCTCTGGGGATGAGTCCAAAGAGGAGGGAGAAGAACATAAGGAAGAGCCACAAGAGAATCCGATAGAGGAGGATCCAAAAAAGAGGACCCAATGTAGGTGAAGGAAGAAAAAGAGGAAAAACCTCCACTGGATCCAAACAACGATATGAAATTTGAAGAAGAAGAGCTGGAAAACTCAGACTGAAGTGATGAAGGATCAGAGTTTGCCACCAATACAATAACTGAATGATTGTATGATGCAGGTTAAGTAGTCCTTTGGAATTACCTAAGAAGGTTATTTCTTCGCGATGATTGATGGAAAGACAAAAAACAAAACAAAACAAAGTGAAATCTAAACAAATTGATGGATATTTTGAGCCAGCTGCAGAGTATTCATTGCAAGAATAAGTAAATCAGTGGTGTAAGGTCTAGTAGGCACCTCACACATAGAGGCTGGGTTAGGGGTGCCACAATATTTGGTATTATCGTGGTTGATGGTTAGTGTAATATGCAGGAACTTAGTGAAAGAAAATAAATGAAACTATAGACCCTTGATAAGCAAGAAAGTCGTTAATTACCAAGAAAGTCATGATGTCCTGGGACAATTATGATTAATGTTAGGATTTTTTTTAATCAGTGTTAAGGTATCTCCGCCCATCTCATATTACACATAAAGCCCAAATATTGCTATTATTTTCTTACAAGCAGCTTATATCAACAAATCCTTCCTATTTTTCTTGCAATCTTACAACAATAAGATAGAAGACCAGCTTTTCACACAAGAGACAAGCTCCCACAAGCGGGATACAAATCCACTTAGGATTTGATCCCACAACCTGCTTGGCACCAAGCCATTGCAAGCATCAACCTAGCTATGCCCGTGTTGGTCAGGATAATTTTCTTTGCTTTTATTTTTAGAATCATAATGATGCAGGATGAAAGACGAAGATTAATGACGGAGAGACCTCGATTGATGCACAAAGGTAAGACAAGGAAAAAAGGTGGACTAAAAAAAAAAATAATAAATAAATAAATAAAATTTTGATTGGCATTTTTTACTTATCATGACAACAGACATTGCAATTAAGCACACTCACAACTCTCATATCGGAGGGAATTTTCTATAAATATCCTATATCAAGGGAACTAGTAAAAACCCCCACACTAGAGGAGGAGGAGAGAAAGGGGGGGGCGGGTTGTAGTTCCTTGCCTGCAGATCTCAAGTCACACGAAGAGAAGGCAAAATAGTAGCAACACATACCATATTTTACAAGGCATGAATCTTTATTCCATAGCTTTAAATGATCAAACAAGTTTAACACATTAACATTAGCCTCGACATATAATGACCATGAAGATATTTAATTTAGGTGAATTTTGAATTCCTAAGCAAAAAAATTATTCTAAATAAAATAGTCAAATTGGATTTTGATTAATCATCAAGGTGGGCCAAATGAAGGAATTCCAACAAATATAGACCCCATTTATACAGGGGAGTTAATGGATTGAGTTGGGCACGTTAGAGCCTAACCCTAATCCTAACCTATTTAAAGCACCTCAACCCATCCATTTATTAACTCATGTACAAAACCTTGTCCCTAATCTATTAATAACTCATTTAATTAATGAGTTGTTAATGGTTGTCTATGTGGTTATAAATAGGTTGAAAAGCAAGCTAATTTAGATTCTTAGTACTAATATATGAAATAGATTTGATAATAAAGAAAATACATGTCGACAACTTAGAAAGTAGAAACATATCTCGTTAGCTTGGAAACAAATGCTCTAATACCAACATCTATTTAATGGATTATGGCTTATATACTAATTTTAACAGTTATTAATGGGTACACGAGGTGGGCTGGTTCAACAAATCATTAATTGGGTTAATAGGTAATAAACACCCAACACTATTACTACTGATTTAATTAAATGAGCAGTCAAGTTGACGGATCAAAACCCATTTATTTAAGAAACCAAACCCTAAACCATTTATAAGACATGATCCATTAACAACCTCTATGTGCATAGGGATTTGTTCTACAAACCAATTCTCATGAAATATGCATGGAAACCTAGTAAATCTAGTCCATCTTGATGATGGAATGAAATTCACTCCACCAATTGCATTTAAAATTACTTTTTTGTCTAGGAACCCAAGTTTTATCCAAATAAAAAAAAAAGTACATAGGTGTCACCTAATAGAGGTGTAAAATCAACATAACAAAAACATTTGAATGAAAGCAGACAGACCTCTTAATTTTTAGTGATATTTGTAGAACATTAGTCTCCAAAACTCGGAGCAGTTGGTCCCCTACATGGTTTGGCAATTTCTCCATCTTAAGCATAAATGCATAAAAGATGCAAAAAATGAGTATTTCACATTAAAATGGCAAGCACTTATATCCTATGATTGGATGCCATACACATAGCAAGAACGATCCAACTGACAAGCAAGTCAAGTGTGTACTTCTAAGAGAATAAGAACATCATCATCATGATTAGTCGTTTCCTACCTATGTAGAGTCAGTTGTATGGATCATGTTGCGCCATTCTTGATGATAATGAACTAAATTTTCTTTAATCTTTAATATTTTCATATCTTGTTTAATTACTTTTATCAACATTTTTTTGGGGTCTTTCTTTTATTCGCTCATTGCCTTCTATTTGAATGAACTTAGTTCTCCTAATCGGTGCCACTTTAGGCCTTTGTTTAATATGCCTAAACCACCTTAGTCTATCTTTTCTCATTTTATTATCTATTAATTTTACCTTTAGATCATCTTAGATTATTTCATTTTGAATTTTATCTCTTTTTATTTACCATTCATCTACCTTAACATTCTCATTTCTGCAACACCAATTCTCTATATGTGATGTTCTTTAACTACTTGACATTTTGCCTTATATAGCATAAGTAGTCTAACCATTGCCTAATAGAATTTGTTAAAATTTAATGGATCACAAAAAATTCCTAAAGTATTTCGTCATTTGTTTCATCATGCTTAGATTATATTTATGATGTCTTTCTCGATTTTCTCATTCTCTTGAACTATCGACCCTAAATACTAAAAGTGATAAGTTCTTGCTATATCATAAGAGAAGAAGAACAAGCACCATAATGAATAAAACCAAGTGCGTCAAATGCGTCACACATAATTACAACAAGCATGACATGCTTATTTGTTGTGATTGTTTCAAACTTCTTCACAAATCAGGAGTTTAGACAGCCATACATTTACAAAGAATAAGAGAAGTAGTGGCATGCTTATTAAAGAAACAATCTTGGGAAGCATACCCAGCGTATTTCCTCAGGCTTATAATCTGATCTCCACTTCAAAGTCTCCTCTAACATTTTCTTTGCCTTGTCAAAGTTCCAATTCCGAGCTTCCAAATATCTCCTTAAACATGCATCAGTGCAGAACTGCAAATTACGTCCTGACAGCAGTCCAAGGGCTGCCCTGAGCTCATTGACCTGCAAGGGTAAGAATAACTAGACATAATAGTTTTTCAGGACACAATTTCAAGCTTTTCAATGAAATGAAAAGGGAAGCCATGATCCTCAGCATGTTATATGCACGAAGAATTGGAGCAAAGGTCAGCCTCTCCAAACATTGAAGGGAAGGAAGAGATCATTTTTTTTTTAATTGATGCTGTCAACATTACTGCTAAAACTCTCTGCTAGTGTTGGACGTTCACGAGCTACATATGATGCGAAAAAATTATGCAGTCAACAAAATGGTATTGAAATAAAAGCAGATTCAGAATAGCACACAGCACATACAGCTCCACTTTTCTCCTGTACTATACCCTTTCTGGAAAGAATAAAGACGGCTAAGGAAATTCCTCAGAGTGTGCTTCTCTTCGATTTTGCACTCAATCATTACATATCTAAAATGACTAAGCAAAATTGTCAAACTCTACACTAATAGGATGAGCTAGCCTACTGAAACTGCCAAAGAAAATGGATCGAATTTTAAAAAAAAAAATGGATCAAAAAATTGAGGTGAAATACAAAAGCTAATGCCGAAGCCAACAGTAGCGCTATAACCTATATATAACACAGGGTAAGAGAAACTTGTAAGCAATTGCATATGTCAAAAGAAAAAAAAATGATAGAAGCAGAAATTATGGATGACAAGGGGTAAGTGGTGTCAATGCAGAAAGCAATTCACCCAATTAATTACCACCCAAAGCCATGGGCGGGAAAATTGCAGCGAAATACTTGGACATGAAAAGCCTAGTTTCAAAACAAGAAGCCCAAAATTGAGACAGATGAATACCAAAACTCGTCAAATACGTCTTTGAAATTTGACAAACACCCAAAAAATGCATAAATAAGAACTGATGGCAATGATAGTTTAACATCCATTGCTACCTTGGCTTGCTGGTGCGCAGAATCATTGTCCTGATGATCACGAGCATGCTTTCTGCGGAACATGGCAATTGATACAAAATCCGCGAAGACGTAAAATGTGTGGGAGAATAGGCCCTGGCATATCACAAGAAGTAATGAACAGAGAAGCAAGAAACCAAGTGAAGCCATCAAACCAGTCAGTAGACAGTGCAGTAAGAAAAAGAGAGGCAAAATCCAAAGAGATGTGAAAATCGCAATTCAATTATTTCCCTTTCCCAATTAAATCAAACAATGGTGCTAACTTGCAGCAAAAGTACATCAGGGAGTAGTCATTGCACTGGCAGAGGGAGAAGAGGGGGGGGGAGAGCAGAGCAGAAGAAGCCTACCTCAACCTGGTAGAAAGAGCGGAGACAGCTGTCTGTGACGAGAGAGAGCAGAGACTCTGGCTCTGCTCTGCTCTGGCCTGCAAATTGAAATGGTATGGAAGAGGGAGGGAGGGAATGGAATTTTGGTATGTGGAGTATGTTTCAGCCAGCGCCCTGCACTGCCCTGAGGAAAGGCCGAATGAGCGGGAGGGATGGAGGGACGATGCGGAGCTGATCCGCTTCGTCGCTTTGTCCGTGTTCGTCCAGCCGAAGCAACGTAAAGTCTATTTTAATTTTATTCTATTTATTCCTTTTTATTATTTTTATCATATTACAAATTTACTCTCTATGATTGTATTTGGCAAGTGATAAAAAATATCAAGTTAAAATTTTTCAATCTAAAACTTTTTATTCTCCATAACTATTATATTTTTTAATAATTTTTTTTCACATTTTTCTGTATAACTACCATAATTTTCAATCATTTCTACACAACTGTTCATATAACTAAACTATCTATTTTAACTTTATCTACTTTACTACTCATAATTACCCTTATTATATCAAATCATTTAACAACTTTTACTCTACAAAACTTTTCGTCAAAAATTTTATTTATTACCAAACATACCCTACATACAATTCATTTTCCTCCTATACACGTGCAAGTGAACGTCATTTGCATCATATGGGATCTACTTCATTTATTCTATATTATCAACTTTTAATAATAATAGAACTTAAGCCTTGTATTGTAAAGTAGGAAACTTATTTCGTGCATCCGGGTTCACTTAGCTTCAGTGCACTAAGGTGAATTTAACCTTTTTTATATTTAATTTTGAGAAGTTTTTTTTACAAAATTGTTAATCTAAATGTATTTAAAATGTATATCGATTTTTATTATTTTTAGAGATTTTTAGATATTTAGTTTTGATTTTTTTAAATCAATGACATTTTTTTGGTAATTTTAAATTATTAAAATGTCATTGATTTTAAAAAAATAAAAATAAAAATATCAAAAAATATGAAAAATTAATACATATGTTAAATACGATTAAATTAACAATTGTGTTAAAAAATTCAAAAAAAATTAAAAAAATAGTATTTGCACCTAAGTTCACCGCATCAGGATGCATAAAATCAACTTCTTTTACAAAGTGAACATTGGCCAATTTTTTTTAAAAGAAAAAGGAAATAAAAAGAGAATCATCGATTATGCATGCATGTTGTCATGCTGATCATCTGATCTGATTTCATTGGTTCCATCCACATTTCTTACGTTTTCCAAATTTCAGCGGAATAGAATCAACACGTGCAAACTACTGCAATCTCTCTGTCCCGCTCTCGTCCGGAACTCGTGAATCAGGACTTTCTTAGTTTTATCATCCAAAGCCCGCTGACGATGAGCTGTCCACCGCGGATGCGGAATTGCGGATGTATTCCCCGCAACTCTTGGCCGGAGAGTCCATTATCTCTAGTCTTTTCCACCCTTAAAATAAGTAACGACAAAGAAATGGAGTAAAAACTGAATGAGACTTTCTAGTCTTTTTAAAAATTTTATTCTTAATAAATTCTTTTTCGAAATTTTCAATTTTTAAATAATATTTTTCTCACTTTTAATGTGTAATGTGTTGAAAAATAATAAAACTTTTAGAGGAAAAACTTTTATTGTAAGGGTTTTTGAAACAGAAGAAAATAATGTGATGTAATAGAAATAATGACGAGAAACAGAGAGAGTAAAGTTAAAATGGATAAGTTAAATGCATAGTTAATTGTGTAAAAATGATTAAAAAATGAGGTAGGTATAAAAAGATGTGAAGAAATAATTAAAAAATATGATAGTTATGAGGAGTGAAAGTTTTTAGATCACGAAATTTTACATTAAAAAGTTTTAGAAGTATCCAAGCATGCCCATAATTTCTCACATTCTAATGCACAACAATGCTTGTTTAGCTAATTTTCTGGTCACATTTTCATCTCGTCCTACCATCGCCACATCAAGGCTTCCTATTTAGCAGGGGTGCAACTTGGTTAGAGTACCCATGGGTACCCACCAACCCAACCCTAATTTGGATAGGGTAGGTTAGAAAATATTACCCATGGGTATGAGTAGGTGTTGACACCCCACCGTTGGGCCCAAAAATGGATAAAATGGAAAAAGTCCCAAGCCCAAACAAATCCAAGGCAA
>JAXCLR010000105.1:52079589-52095169 GCA_035584095.1 Annona squamosa | reverse complement strand
GTATTGGTAGTTGTGTAGAAATGATTGAAAAGTAAGGTTGTTGTATAGAAATATGTGTAAAAAATAATTAAAAAAAAGTAGTTATAAAGAGTAAAAAGTTTTAGATTGAAAAGTTTTAACTTGACAACTTTTTCAAATTGCCAAACACACCCTAGATCTATAAAAAAATAAATTAACCAATAAAAAATTAAAAGACAAAAATACCTTTGCATTACCCAAACACCAGAACAGCCTATGTAGGATGAGAAACCCAGAAAGTGAATGTGCATCTCGTACTATAAGTTCAACAACTTATATATAAACATATAAGAATTTGTTTTCCTTGTAAATTGGTATCCAGTAAAAAGAAACTTTTTTTTTTATTATTTCATCAATGTTTCCAATTTTTCAATTAGTTTATCAGTGGTATATAATTTAAGAGTTTTAGAATTAGTCAAACAAAATTGAATCTATGCGCAACTTCAATAATTATGAGAATATACATGGGACCGATTAAGATTTCAGACCAAGTGGAACCCAATAACCAATCGCTTCAGGCATTTGGAATCAATGATTCAAGAAAGCAGAGAAATTGATAAAGATATTGCAACCAGAATTCAAGCAAGATAGAGAAACGGCTAATTACATGGAGACTTGAAACTACATCAGTTTAGGAGATTTGAGTTTATTCAAATAGAATCTTTGTACAAGAACTAGAGGAAAGGAGGGAAAAACATTGACAGAAATAATTAAAAAAGATATGAAAACTTAGGAAATTACTAAAAGCGCAGTTCATAATCGTCAAGAGTAGTGCAATAAAAAAACTAGTAGCTAACCCCACCTATATGATGATAATTTCATATCTATCACTGTTCATGGAAGCCTTGTATACTAGGTATGCCTTTTATGTATTCAAATAAGACTTAATGAAACATAATTCTTGATGTAGGTCCTTGCAGATTAGACCATCCATATATACGATGCAAACAGAAACTCTGGATATTTGACATATTGCACTTTAAATGAGACCACACTTTCAACTAGGGTTTCATTGGGTATTTTAAAAATAGAATCTCTCTTCATTCCAATCCAGTTCCTCCACCAACACAAGGCCCAAATAGTTTTATGCACGTCTTGGTTTTTAGTAAAACCTAGGTAATATCTCTCGGATCCATGAAACAACTTTAAGAGATCTTTTCCCTTTTCAGAAGATATATGAGCACAATAATCAACCTATTGACTTTGGAAAAAGGTCATTCCATCTCAATAAAAGAGTCGCACCCAAGAACTTTATGAGCACAATAATCAACCTATTGACATTGCAAGACCAAAAAGATTTTTCCAAAAGAAAAGGTCATTCCATCTCGACAAAAGAGTCACCCAAGAACTTGGTGTCTACCATCCCAATCATGATTTTCATAAAATGTGGGGTAAAAGGAAGGTACACCTTTTGGGCCAGCTGTAGGCTAGGGGGGTTTAAAACCTGACATCGTGGTTGATTGCCACATGCTCAGGTCCTCTAAATTACAAGCCAAACCCTGTCTCCACTGGATTTATTCCCAGGGGTGCCCTAAAAAGGGAACCTTTCCTCTTCTGGGTACTTTCAAGTTAGTAAGATATTAAATCAGGTATCTCTTTATAAGAATAGTGAATTTCAAGGTGTGAAGTGGGGAGAGAAGGGATACCCTAATTGGGTTTTAAATAAGGCAATTTATAATTGTCTGTCCCTTTTCTTTAAAAAAATTCATAAGTAATAAAGAAGAAGAATCAGTGCAATTGGAACCAGACTTGCAAGTCCACCTGCTCCAACCAGGAACCAAACATATCCAGTTTCCAGTTTAACCAATTGAACTGCAACAACCAGCAGTTTAATTCGGAAAATCAGGGACTACTTCAATCCCCATCCAGATCTAATAATATTGAGAAGGATAGTTACAGTTTTTTTTTTCTATTTTTTTTATTTATCATCCTACCATTGAGCCATTTTTCTTCAAGACCTCCCCTATGATTTTGTCACTGCAGAAGAAATCTAACATCCAAATTCAGGATGGACAGGTGACGTTCTTCTATGCCTTGGACACACAAAATATCAATCTCATTAATTTATTTTAACATGTAGGCATGAATGATAATAGATTAGCAGAATAGTGCAGCACAGCATGTGGTCCCTTCAAGCGTGGAAAAGTGTTTATTTTGATGCGTTCACATTCATGTATCATAGAACCACAAACGTAATAATAACTACTTTTTTTACTAGGCCTAGGCCTAGGCCTGCAAATATCTGAAAATGAAACAAAATCACTTGCAAGTTGACTCAACGCAAATAAAACCGAGTCAACTGAGCTTCACTCATTATCTTCCATACATTCCAATGGAATGGAACTGGATGAAGTACAAAGTTATGAATTAGCAATCAGAATGTATACGTACAAAATTTACAACAAAGAATCGGAAAATAAGTAATTTCAGCTGACCTGTATCCTTCTGTAGCAGTTCTTATTAATTGGATAGACGAGTTATATTGGTAGAAATCTGACACCATATTTTATCTTCATGCCCATTATTTTTAATTGCTACTTCCAATCACATCACAGCATTTCCTCTCTTTTATGCACTCTTTCATGTTCCATTTTTCCACTTTTTTCTCGTTCTCAAGCACACCCAAAGTGTCATTTGGGAATCAGGAAAGAGGGTTGTAAATGTTTTCTGCCTTTTCTTTTAACCAATTTTAATGTGATTCAACATCTTTAACTACTTAACAAACTTATTTTTTCTCATTGTCATGTGTATATATATATAAGAACCTTTCCTGTGTAGTGAAGTTGCACCATAATTAAGGGTGCATTTGGCCCAAAATGCGTCTCACATGTATTTAAATGTGTTGATACTTTATACAATCATTTATCCATACATAAATTTTATAGCAAATGGTTTACATGTTGAAAAAACAACTTTAAAGTTGTTATTTAGATCAAACATTTTATTACGTTGAATTTGTACTATTTTCAGATAGGGTCCATACACATATCCAATTGGAATGAAAATTGTTATGGCAATAGAATACATAATTCTAAATACAATGAGTGAAGTAGATTATAATTTTATGATCATGTAAGACCAATTTTGAGATAACTGCACGATAACTGTGGTACGGTGAAGCTGCACTTGAGTATTTCTCTTTCTCTACATATGATTACAACAATTATTTTCCCATATTTTCATAAAAAAGACCTACTTAATCCATCTTTCTTTACTATTTTTCTAATCATTGTCCTCATCAGATCATATCGTAGCCTCTTTCCTCGATCCTAGACAAATCTTAACACAGTTAAATTTCACATCAAGTGAATGCAGGTTGTGGAACCTTCTGCTATTATTGACAAATGAAAATTACAACTTTGTTTGTGTTACTTTTGGTTCTTGAAGCACCAGCTAGGATGCTCTTCATCCACTTTCCTAACATGTTTGTACAATGCCACAATCTTTTTGAATAATTTGTTTAGCCATATATGATTGTATCTTGCATGCACTTCCAGTATTACAATAAGAAAAATCCAACTTTCCCCTGAGGTTTTTGTCATTTTCATTTTACTCAGAACCTTCTTCAGTTTTGACATGCTGATAGAACAGAGGTATCGTCTACGTGCTTGACACCAAAAAGAGATGATTCTACAATTGAAAAGGGTAAGAAGCATTCTAAAATCGAAAAGGGTGAACCATCTATTCAAACTTATTATTATTATTATTTTAAAGAGAACGTTAATAAAATAAGATGATGAAGATATGCTACTCAAGAGAACACAGGCGTAGAAAATGAGAAAAGCAAAACTGCTGCACAACATAGATATACCTGTCTGGCAGCTAAAATGGAACCAGCAGCAACAGCATCTGCAAGCCGGCCTGTGCACCGCAGCACAAGAGCTGGAAGGCCAGGTGCAATATTCCTCCAAGCATCATCCTGAAACGCCCTCTGCAAATCTGCCACGAAAGCTGTCTGCTCGCTCCACTCCTCCGCTGCTGTGTCTGCAATCCTCAATTCAATCATCCTCTCCACTAGCCATAACAGATCCTTGCCATGATACACTGCCGAATGCAGATTCAAGCGCTGAATGGCTTCTGTCTCGTCATGATCACCTCTGAAATCAGGGCTGGAATACTTCTCCAGAGATTCCTTCACGGTCCTCAGGCTCGTCTTGAAAGCGCGATCAAAGACGCGACGCACGGGTTCCCTCGAGGGGAAGTCCCGCAGCATCTTCGCCACGAACGCCTTCACCTTGACAGACGCCACATTGGGGTGGTTTCCAATGGAGGCCATGAGGAGGCGGTGGAGCATCTCCTCGGACGAGTCTGGGCCCGGAGGGGAGAGCCGCGCCAGCAATTCCTGCGACTCGTCCTGGCCGAGCAAGGGGATGATGGAGAGGACGGCGTTCTCTTCATCGTCGCTCCAGGGCACGGCCTCCAGGAACTGCACACATGCGTGGATGCAGTCGTCGAAGAGGAGCTCGAGAGCGACGGGAAGGACGGATAGGGCGACAGCGGTGCTGACGATGGTGTCGGAGAAGTCATCGGAGTATAGGAGCTGGAGGACGGTGAGATGAGGATGGAGTGGGGAGGAGGAAGAGGAGGAGGAAGGTGGGATTTTGAGATTGAGATGGATGATGGGATCATCGGAAGCAGCAGAGTCGGGAGGTGGTTTGGTGTGCCATCGATCGGAGAGGAGGGCGGAGAAGTACTTGGATCGGCGGCGGAGGACGTCGGAATGGAGATGGAGATCGATGGGGGAATGGGATGGGTCGAGGACGAGGTAATGGGAATCAAGATGGAGGTGGAGGAGGACGTCGGAGGTGAGAGAGTCGTTGAAGCCTCCAGGAACCGAGCGGAGGAGGAGGCTCAACGGGTGGTGGAGTTGGAGGGATTCCACCGTTGCGGTCGCGTCAGGAAAAGAGGAAGAAGAAGACGTAGAGATGCGAATGCGGCCGTTGCTGTTGTCGTTGCTGCTGCTACTGCTGCCGCTTCCTTCAAATCGTTGCCTTTTCTTCTTTTTGTTGGATCCCTCCTCCGCAGTTATCATGTGCATTCTCCCTCTCTCTCTTCCTCTTTCCCGCAGATGAATGCTTCCCGACTTAGTTCCGATCTGGCCAATTGCAAATGAGCACAGGGATGGACAGACTCAACCACGATAGGTAGGAATAAAAAATTGATTAATTATTATTTTTTTATTAAAAAAAATTGAAAAGGAAGAACGATTATGGATTTGGAGAGACGAGAATGCGAGTGGATAAGGATGGGCTGCCACCATCTTATCCGATTGTTTTCTTTTGGATTTGCGGAATTGACCCTCTCTTACCCAATTTTATGCACCGCATCATACTTACGTGACATTCACAGCAAGTTTTGGAATTCAAGAAATATATTTGCCATTAGGAGTGTATCCTGCTCATAACTTATGTTGGTCTATTATTCGTTATTTATGAGTTCAGACTATTTTCCCTCTTATTTAGGTGGTGTAAGAGTTTTTTTTTTTTTATTTCCTCCCCTTAGTGGAAGTATTTGTAGTTTACCCCTTTATACGGGCTATTATTGAAAATTTTTCTCTATTGTGTGAGGGTTATGAATGCGCTTGAATGTAATGTAAGTTGTCTTGATGTATATAAAGGAGATATTATCAAGCACAGACAGCTTATATCATAATGATGGTGCGGTCCGCTGTAGAATGGGTAAGAGTGCAACTCGGTCCGGGTTCAATCCAAAGTTGGTTCGTCGAACTTGGTTTTAAGCACTGGTAGAACTATTTGCCATCATTTCATCTGACTTCGAGTTGATAAGGACCCTAACCCAAACCTGATTCTCCTTTTACAAAAATATTAAATACCTTCCATGTAAAGAAATTCTCTTTTTTTGATTCCTCGCTCTAACTCCTGCCATCTCCCAGCAACCAGTGTCTCCTCTTTGTTGCTGCACGCTGCATCGCCCTGCACGGCTACCGTCTTAGAAGTCGATGAACAACTACCACCGTTTTATGCCCGTAGCACCGCATGCATACCACTGCATGCCTTAATCTTTCGTAGTTTCTCAAATCATCAACATTTCCGTAATCTTCAAGCTCAACGCAAGTCTACAACTGCTACTTCCATTTGTGGGTTGTCAATTTTCCTCTTTGATTTGTAGTTTGTCAATCTTCCTTGCCCACATACCTATCGATCTTCCTTCCTCTTTGACGCATTTTTACTTCTTTATGGAGTACAAGCTATCAATCTTCCTCGCAAATGGCACTCGACAGCCATGAGGTATTAGTTATATTTTTCAATATATATGAA
The DNA here is from genome assembly GCA_035584095.1 of Annona squamosa. NCBI lineage: Eukaryota > Viridiplantae > Streptophyta > Magnoliopsida > Magnoliales > Annonaceae > Annona > Annona squamosa. Next base: position 52,088,873 of record JAXCLR010000105.1, on the reverse strand, counting down.
TTATTCTTCCTTAAGTTTAATTATATTAAATAACATCAGATTTTTGCATTTTCTTTTAGGAAAAAAAGAGTTTGGCTTGATGATATTAACAAGATAAGAAGAATGAAGATTTTGGAAATCTAGAATGTTTTATTTTGTTTTGTTGTAATTTAAGGATCTTAGTTGAATATTGTAATCTAGTTATTTGAACTTAAGACATGTTGTAGACATGGATGTTGTAATTTAGAGTTGGATGCTTGAACTTGTTGTAATCTTATTTGACTTGATTTATTGTGCTGGATTATTTTCTTTCATTGTAATTAACACCATAAGATTTCTCTTATGGTTTGATGTTAATATTTACATACATGGTCATGGCTTGTGATATTGATGTTAAATTACATAATAAAAAAAGCTATTATTATACTTATTTCAAAGAGGAGGTTTAAATCAGGTCACTTTCGTTATATTCTTTAAGTTGTCTTTGAATTTTTCTTGCTTTCTTATAATAGATTGTCCATTTAGGTTTTTTTAGTGATGGATTTATGATTGAATAAGTATAAGGTAAATAACAAATATATATTAATAAGATAAACTCAACCTAAGCTCAAATTTCAAAAATATGAGTAAGGTTAGAGTTGATGTTCTATAAATAAGGTTATAATTAGGGTTGATATGGACCCAAGTTTCATGAGCTCGAGTTATACCTCTAAAGATGGGTCCCATGTGTATTAAAATAAAATAATACCTTATATAATCATTTATCTATATAAAAATATATTTTCGGCGATTTAGATGTTACAAATACAACTTAAAGTTGATATTTATATTAAACAATTTTATTACATTGATTTTGTACTATTTTAAAATGAGGCTCATACACATTTTTTATTTTCTTAGAATTAGTGCTATTATTGTTGTTAGTCTTCTCACTTTCAAAACTTAAGTAATGGTAGTCAATAACATTGAGAGACTAATCTTCGAAAACCTCATCCTCTGGATATATTAGTCCATATTTGCCCATCAAGAAATCAATCTCCAATTTGAAGCAATCTAACAGCTTCTCCTAAATAGACACACAAAAATAAATTAAAAAATTAAGGCAAAACGCTATAACTAATTAATGCACAATTGCATCTTCTACCAAAGAATAAATGAAGCACTCATCATTCTCCTTGGCAAATGATTCCAAAAGGAGAAAAACTGCAATTTAGAGATGGTTGAGGTCATGCTAGGATTCCACCAAAGGCATATGAGGTTGATCTAACTTACAACTTCACCCAACTCGACTTGAACTTGAGTTTTTTCCTCTAGGAAGACCTTCCTTCATATTCTTCTTCAAAGTTGATATTATAGTTAACTTCGAGTGCAACTTCGACCAAGTCGCATTTGGAGCAAACTTTGGTTGTAATAAAATTTTTCTTCTAACAAGATTTATTTATTGCATTTCGTCTAAGTTGCACATGGTGTTAACTTTGGGTGCAACTTTGTGTTGTGAATAAATGAAAAATCAAACACAATCAATATTTTGATGATTAACAAGTTAATTTAACAAGTTTTAAGGCACTAACATGTGAGTTGAAATGCATTTAAGACTAGATACTTCAAAATTCAAAACTTGGCAAATCAAGTTGGATGCCAATTGACTAAGACATCGACTTCAAAAGGGCATTTTTCAATAGCACTGATAGTGTAGATGCATGAATAGGCGAAGTTGCAACCCAAGTCGACTCTATTTGCGACATAAGATATTTTAAGCGGTCCGAAGCTAAATCAGACAAAGTCAAGGCATAACTGAAGTCAACTCCGACATGCGACTTAAGTGAAATCACATATGAAGTCGACTCATACATGTGACTTGAGTAGAGTTGCAAATCAAGTCAACCCTAGCATTAAACTTGAATAGATGAAGCTCAAGTAATTGAATTTTAAACTCAAGAATGAAAAGTTTAACTTAAGAAACATTATACTGTCATCTAAGACAAAAATATTCAAAAATGCTCAAAAGTTTTTGACCAAGTTAAGCATTCAAGAGGTTTTGAAAGCTCATATATAAAAGTGAAGATTTATGAAGATGAAACATGAAGAAACAAGGGTAATTATACTAATGGATCAAGATCACATTGTGTTAAGGTTCAAATGAATCAAATAGAGAGTGAAGTCGCAACCAAAATTGACTTCATCTGCAACTTGGGTTTAGTCAGAGATCAAGTTGACTCCAGATTGGAACCTGACTAAATAGCTGAAGACCGAAATAGCAACCCAAGTCAACTCTAGTTTGCGATTTGGGTGAAGTTGCATCCAAGTGCGACTTGAATCGCAATGGTCGAAAAAATTCGAACGTTGATGCATTAAATGAGTGTCACCTGCCATCAAATGTTCAAATACACTCCTCATCTATTTAATGCACATCAAATGAAAGAGAAAGCTGTGAGCTAAAGCATTGATTGAGTTTCGAGCTTCCCATTCTTAAGCATTTAAGTGATTATCAAAAAGACTTTCTAAGAAGAACCGAGTGATTGACTACAAGTGCTGAATTATTCCAACAACAACTCATTCCACACGTTCTTCTCTGCGCTAAAACTTGTTCTCTACACATCTGTAAAGTGTAGTATCATTATTTTTGTTTATTATTTATTAGTATTTTCATTGGTTTGGTATTGGAGACTAAGACTAAGTGAAGGCAAAGTAGTGTGTAACTGGAGTATGACTCATCTCCTACTTATGTAGAGTCTTTAAAGGCCACCTAAAGCCGGAATCTAGAGAAGAGCAAGTGTTATAACTATATTTCCATTTGCATAATGGAACCCAAGGTACAAGGGTGTGTTCTTTGAGGAATGGAGTAGAGAGAGATATCCCAAACCACTATAATCTCTTGAGTCTGTTTTGCTTATTCTACTTGCAGCTATATTCTCTATATTTTTCATTCAAGGAGAATTGCAAGAGGTTACATCTGCAATATCAAAAGTTTTTTAAGAATCCAATTCACCCCTCCTCTTTGGGTATTGCCATTAACTTGGGACCAACACTTTGTAATACACAAACTAAAAAAAAAAAACCTAAGCCTATGGGTTACAGGCCTTATTATTATATAATATTGTCCACTCCTGCTTAGTAAATTAGTTGCATAGTTTAAAATTTTCTCATATTTCAACTTAGAACCCACTTATAAACCCTCAAGAATTATATCTCATTTTCTATGTGGAATTTAGTTCTGGGCTATTGTAAGCACACCAACTTCCACCTAGTTCGTACTCGAATCATAATTCAACTTAACTCTATGTCTTTACCCACACATCTCAACTCCAAGTCTCAGCCCTTTGTCCTTGAGCTATAACTTAATTCAACTTTGAGCATGTACCTTGCATCTACTGGATGGGATTCACTCTAATACCATACAAGCCCAAAAAGATCTTGGGCCCATGGGAATGGGCCTCTTCATTATGTGATACTGTTCAATTTGGCCTAGCAACTTAGCAACGTTGTATTAAGACGGTTCACACCATGTTTTAAGCTTAAATCCACTTCTAAATCCTCATGAATTCCCTCTCATTTTCGATGTGGATTCAATTTAGGTTGTTACTTCACCTAAGTTACATCTAGGTTGACTTCAGATGTTACTTCACTTGTGCTTTCTTCTCTTCCTTTATCTTTGTCTTTGAAATCTTTATTGAAATTGCTCTTAGAGTCAACTTGGGTTGTGACTTTACTTAAGTAGCACATGAGATTGACTTGACTCATGACATTATTCCCACTCAGTTGCTTTCTTTCAAATTTATCTATAATTTAGCATCTAAAGTCGCTTTGAAGTCGCATAAAAGGTCGACTTAACCTTTTACTTTAACTATGCTGCTATTTTGATCTTTAAATCTTTCTATCTTGCACAAGCTCAACCAAAATATTTTTGTAGCTATATTTCATATCAATTGGGTTGTTAATTAATAAAATTATTATTGATTTGCAATTTTCCATAATTGAGTTCATAGGGAAATGGTAGCCAGTTGGGAGAGGAGCAAGAAATGGGTGAAACGGTGGATCAGATTGGTAGGATAGAAGAGAAAAGGGATAGGGAAGAGGGAGAAAATGAAGAAGAGGTGAAACTGAAAGGAAAAGAAAGAAGATGGAGAAAGATGTAAAGAAAAGGGTGGGACTGGATTTAGAGGAGATGAAGATGGGTTTAGGATGGGAAAGAAAGAAGAAGGGTCAACTTGGGGTAAGGGATTAGTTTAGGATTGAAGAAATTATATCTTATATAAACCTCTCATGTCTTGCCTTCCTTTCAGCGCCATAGCCTTGGTGCATTGGCCCAGCGATGCTAGAGTGTCGATTCGCTTCTTCTTATTTTTCTAAAGCTTGTAAATCAGGGCCTCATATGCTAGAGTTGTAGCCTCAGAGTTGTTGGAATAGAGGAAAGAAAATGGGTATACTAGACATGTTAATGTGCTACTTCATTTATATACTGGCACCACAACGACTAGGCCACTGAAATCAATTGATATGTCCCGAAAACTCTAGTGTGATGACCTTGATGTTTTGGCACTGAAGCTTTGAACTTGTTAACCCCTTAGCAACACTATTTGTCTCTTGGGCTCGTGACCTCCAAGTGGTAGAGCCACAACCCTAAGCTTGCTAAAACCTAGTTTACTTTAGTGAGATTAAAGTTGTGTTATCTCACCAATAATCAATGAATGTTAGATTGACTTGAAATTGGAAACTTTTAAACCACAAAGAATGAATAATGTAGGGATTGCAGCCACTCCTTAGTCGGGGATTCCTATCATATGTTAGCTCTCAAAAAGGAAGTCCTTGTGGTATTACTTTCCCATAAGGCACCAATGAATAAGCTTTTACTCTTGCCTTGAACCAAAATGTTGTACCCCAAAAGAATTCAATGGGTTACCTAGCATTCAGTCTAAGTTTAACGTTGTCAGATAGACCTCTCGCTTTCATAAGATTCTGCCAACATAATATCTTTCTTGTTCCTTTTGAAGCTATCATCTAAATAATATTTCAATCTTTGCTAATTCACGATGAAATTATTATTTGATTCTTCATTAAAACTTTGATTGCCACATGATTTGATGCTTTTAACATTGTAAATGGGCTTGACCAACACAATTTGAGTTTGCTAAAAAAACATCTTTAATTTGGAATTGAAAAGTAGCACCTTTTTCCCCAATTCAAATTGTCTCACTACAATTTTCCTGTCATACCATCTCTTCTCCTTCTCTTATATATTTTGTCATTTTATATGCCTAAAGCCAGAATTTGTTAGGCTCATTTAGATGCAACATTCACCATTCTCTTGCTTGTTACAAATTTAAATTAAATATCTTGATTGCCCAATATGTATTGTGCTCAAGTTCTAGTAGGAGATGACAAGCTTTTTCATATATCAACTAATAAGAGACATTCCTAGCGGTGTCTTAAAGGTTTGTGATACACCCAAAGTGCATCATCAAGTTTAACCAACCAAGCTTTTGGAAATTGTCAGATAGTCTTTTCTAAAATTAACTTTAATTACTAATTTGAAAGCTCGGCTTATCCATTAGCCTGAGGATGATATGCTATGTTATAAGAACTTTGTGGCACACTCCATATTTAAAACAATGTTGGAATTGCCAATTGCAAAAATGTTTACCCCCATCATTGATTATTACTCGAGGTGTGCTAAAGCAAGTAAAAATATTTTTCTGTAAGAATTTTGTTACTATGTTGGCATCATTGGTTGGAGATATCTTTGCTTCAACCCATTTTGAGATATAATCAACAGTAACCATGATATAATGATTGGCAAATGATGAAATGAATAACCCCATGAAACAAATACCCAAACATTAAAGAAGTCAACTTTGAGGATATGAGGGGTTTCTAATGCCATTTAGGTACACTATCGGCATGATAACTTCGATCACATCGCTTGACATAAAAGTGTGTATCTTTTGATTAAAGTTAGCTAATAAAATCCAAATTGAAGTACTTTTGCCACAATATGATTACCTTGAAAATGACCTTCATATGACGATGAATGACAACTTTATAAAATTTGTTCTCTTTCCTCTTCTGGAACATGTTTTTTAATTAATTATTTTGGGCATTACTAGAATAAATATGACTCATTTTAAAAATAAAATTGCACATCATGCATGAACTTATTCTTTTACATGAATTGAAATCTGATGGCAATACATCACTCACAATATAATTGACATAGTCTACATATTATAGAGTGGAGGTTTGAGTTATGATAAAAAGCGACTCATTTGGAAATACTTGTTTGATGTGTTCCCCATTTTTTAATATTCTAATTGCTTTTAAATTGAGAAAGATGGATAACTACTTGATTTTCTATGCACTTTCCATCCTTGATCTCCAAATGAATTTCTTGCAACAATATGACCCATTGGATGAATTAAGGCTTTGCATCCTTCTTTTTAATAAGATTTTTTGATAGTTAAGTGATTTTTATAGATGACCACTTTGGTTCCAACAAGATAAGCTCTAAATATGTCAAATGCAAAGCCCACTATAAGCAATTCCTTCTCAACGATGGTGTAATTGAGCTGAGCATTGTCCAATTGCATAGTAAATTAAATGGAATACCTTGTTTTGCCATTGCTCTAATACCACACGAGCTGCGTAGTCACTTGCGTCATACATGAGTTTGAATAGAATGCTTAAATCAAGTGAGATAATCACCAGTGAGCAAGTGAGCTTCTTTTTGAGATTTTGAAATGCTTACATACATTCTTCATTAAAGTTGAAAAGAATGACTTTTTTCAGTAGGCTGTAGAATGGCTTGGTAATTTTTAAGAAATCTTTGATGCAATGTTGATAGAACCCAACATACCCTAAGAAACTATGAATGCTCTAATTCATGATAATGGATGGAGAAAGCTTCTTTGTTACCTTAATCTTTGTTTTATCTATCTCTACTCCTTATTTTCACATGTAGGAAGCAAGCACAATGCCCTCTCATATTATAAAATGACATTTCTCCTAATTAAGCATTGAATTAGTATCTTCACATTATTGAAGCACTATTGAGAGATTTGATCTCAATTTGAGAAATATTTGTCTTATAAATTTTCAAAAATAGAGAAGTCATCCATGAAATTGCTAATAAGTCCTCAACCATATTAATGAAGATAGATATAAAGCAGCATTGAAAAGTTTTTAGTGCATTACAAAAATCAAATGACATTCACATGAATGCAAAAGTATCATACAGGCAAGTAAATGTAGCCTTCTCTTGGTCTTCCAATGTAATCATAATCTAGTGGTATCTTGAGTAACTATCAATGAAGTGATAGAACTTCCTTCCCACTAGTCTATTAAACATCTAATCAATAAAGGGAAATAAGAAGTGATCCTTTGTCGTGACCTTGTTTAAATTTTGGCAGTCCATGTAAACTTTTCAAAACCATGACATTTTGAGTTGGAATGAGGTCATTATTTTTTATTGGCGACCATCATCACACCATCCTTCTTTAGCATGCACTAAATTGGACTAACCTATGAGCTATCTAAAATAGGATAAATTACACCTGCATCAAGCCACTTAATGATCGCTTTCTTAACTACTTTCATTATTAGATTCAATCATTTTCAAGTCTCAATCATCTGCTTGTTATTCTCTTCTAATATAATCTTATGCATATAGAAACTGAGCTAATGCCTATATATCAGCAATGGTCTAACCAATGCCTGTTTATATTCCCATAGCACTCTTAACAACTTCTCTTATTGAAAAGAATTACGATCTAAAGAAATAATAACTAACAATTTTGACTGGTCACCAAGAAAAGCATAACAAAGGTTGGCTAGCAACAACTTGAGATTTAATGTTAGGGGTACCTCAATTGAAGACATTAAATGCTTGAATGCTTTTAGGATGAGCTCTAATAATTCACATTTGTTAAGAAACCAAGTGAAACTAGGTGATTACTGCAAGTATCTTACTATTTTTTTGGTCTCTTTATTGTTGGTGTCTATCTGCAAGCGTACGGGTTGTAGAGTGTAGTATTTAAAAGATCGATCTTGTAGGAAATTTGAAAACTTTAGACTTTGTCGGTTTAAATATTTAGATCAAATTCAAGAGATATTAAATCAAAAGAGAATAATGAATTTCGAGACAGATGATAATGATTAAAAAATAATATATGAGAATTCTAAGATATAAGGTTTCACATTTATCATTTTATGATGGATAAGCTTGTTTAATATGGATAATTAATATTAAAAGAGAATAAACTCTAATTTAATCTTACATTCTCTCTCAAGGTATGCAAGATGTATGTTAATCTTCTCAACCGCCTACTCACATGAGATTAAATTGATTAGAATAAATTAAGATCCATGGTGGTTCATAGAATTCCTTGATGTTGTCACACCTATTCTTATGTTCTAAACTTTCAAGTTTAAGGTATGTTTGGGAATAGATAAAACTTTTAGTGAAAAATTTTGGAGAGTAAAAGTTGTCAAATAATGTGATATGTTAGAGATAATGATGAAGAGTAAAGATGATAAAGTTAAAATAAATAGGTTAATTGTATAGGTAATTGTATAGAAATAATTCAAAAGTAGGATAGTTATATAAAAAAATGTTAAAAAATAATTAAAAAATATAATAATTATGAAAAGTGAAAAGTTTTAGATTGAAAAGTTTTAACTTGACATTTTATGCTCATTGCCAAACACGCCCTTCATATTTTGATTATCATATATTAGACTTCCACATCTCGGTTCCTTCACCTAACATATAGAACCATCCAAAGCGTGAACTCGTATACCGAGCAAGCATTAAATCACAAGATATTACATTAATATAAAATATCCTTCATAAACAAAGCAGAAAACAAATTATCCTTACATAGTTTCACATGCTACGTTTTAAATCCTAGATTATAGGTTTAGCTAGACATATTTTCAATGAATCCAAACAATAAGACAAGTTTATTGAAAGTTCCCATCAAAATAAGCAATAAAAATTTAAAAAAAAAAAGAAAAGAAAGCTTATTGATTGGAATTCTTCAATAGTGTATAGAACTGCTTCTTGCAGTTCATCTCCTTACTTCTCTCCTTGGCTCTATGCTTTTTCTTAACTCTTGCTCTCAATCCCTGCTCAAAATTGTTAGCCCCGAGTTAATGGCAAAACCCAAGAGGAGAGGGGTGAATTGGGTTCTTAAAAATTTTTTTGGTAACTTAAAAACTTAACCCTTTGAAAGTACCTAAGAGGGGAGGGGTGAATTGGGTTCTTAAAAATTTCTTTGGTAACTTAAAAACTTAACCCCTTGAAAGTTTAA
>JAXCLR010000105.1:52068469-52079489 GCA_035584095.1 Annona squamosa | reverse complement strand
AAACACTTCCACAAACATGTTAGTAGCCAAAACTTACTCAAATTGATTTGTTAATCATCAAAACATAGATTTAGCTTGTTTTTCACATATTTCCAACTAAAATTATATTCAAAGATACCATAGTTTGAATTTACCATAGTTTGAATTTACAATTATTTATAAAGAGATCTCTCAAAAATTACATAAAGTGGATGCATAATATGTCTGCATGCTATAATCGAGGATAGACACAGCCTAGGACATATTCCTCCCTCATCCATGAGATTTTTCTTTGATTTTTTGTTGATTTACTACCAGATATACCTCAGCCCAAAATAATTGGTACATCCTAGTCCTTTACATGTCCAAAATAATGAAGTCTATAGAAAAAATGAATTTCTCTACCTTGACCAACACATCTTTAATGATTCCTTTGGATATGTAATGGATTATCTACCAACTAAGATTTTTTGAAAATTGATTTCGATTTTAGATTTATATTTTCTTTTAATCACTATACTTTATCAAAGTAGTGAATCTCATTTGTACAAGGGATAATGAAACTTTTAAGATCTTAAAGTTTAGGTGACAGCTTTTGTTACATAATTTTGTGATAGCTTCCGTTGCATAATACACTACATTATTTAGTAAAAGCCATTGGCTCGAACTCCGTCTGATGCTTTTTCTTTGTAAGAATATCTTTCATGAATTTGGTAAAACTTGGCATCTATTCAAGAGCTTCCATTAAATGTATATTAATGTGAAGTTGTTGAAAACTTCCAAAAACTTATTGAACTAATGACCTTTTTCTCTACTTTTCAAATCTTTGAGAGAATGGTGACAGTGGTCTACTTATCATCTTAGGAGTTAATTTTGTATCTTTTATACCCCTCTGCTAAATAATTACTGTATTTTCTTCATTTGTTGTAGATAAGGTTGCAATTAAAGGTAGTGTAATAGTTATATCATTTATTTGTAGAGGTAGACTACTTTACATTTCTTTTTATATAAATATCTTAAAATTTTTAAGTTTGACTAGTCAAAGCCCATGTAGGATAGCTTACGTGGCAAGAGTTAACCTTTTAATCAACTATGCCGGATGGTTGCTATTGGTTATTTCAAAAAGCAAGGCATGCCCAAGGAATCCACATTGTCGTACTTGTCTATGAAACATATATATATATATATATTGCAATTATAGGATGGAGCGCATCGAAGGAATTGAATTTATGTGGTATGTTCAAATGCATGGAAAGAGTTAAATGTACTTTCACTAGTAAGATCAAATATTATATATTAATCTTATATATAACATATCTTATTGTATTGGTAAATATCCTATTGCATAAATTCAATTTTTTTGTGATGTCTATGGAATCAGGCATGAACTTGTCTGCTATTGATTTATTTTTTATGTGGTTTGGATTTTTGCAAATAGGAAAAATTTTGCATGGAAGAACAAAATATTATATTAATTACTAAAACACCTATTGAGAATAAATTTCACTTGGTTCATCATTCCTTTTTATTTAGGCTAATGATTGGGCTATGCCTAGTATTAGAGTAAGCCTATTGCAAAAAAGATGAACTAAGGAGACCTAGTGATGGTGTGGTGATTTAATAGTCGTCCACTTTGTATTCTTTATAAATCAATCATTTTGAATCAAAATTTGATGATTTTGATGCTTCTGAACTCAATCAAAGGGTTTGATTTTGCAAATAAGGCCAAAATTTTAAGTTATTAAATTAAATGATTATTTTTATCATTTAATTATTTCAATTTGAACCATTATTCATTTTCAAATAATTTTCTAGTTTGCTAGTCTGTTGGAACAAACTCATTATTGTTTTATAGATATACCAAATCAAGGGCACTAGAGTTTGGATTATGTAAAGATTTTTAAGAATATTTATTTATTTTAAGGGCATGTATTGAGAATAATAGACTTGTACTTATTTTATTTCTCATGCCTTGATATAATAATTAGATCATAACTAGTGGAAGTGAATTTTAAATTTTCTAAAAATGATTAATTATACCATAAATTTGTTATTAATCTTATATTTTTTTATTATATACGCAGCCTAGGATCACTTTTCTGGATCAATATGTTACACTTTCACTTTTTAAAGTGGCCTTATACTTGCTTCTTACCTTTGCCTTTTGAATTCTACTACAATCTCTTCACAAGTGCATGAGTTGTAAATGATAGTATTTAAAAATATCAATCCCACAGAACTTGAGACTCAGACGTTGTTTTCAAATACTTAGTAACCAAAATCAAAAAAATATGATAAGAAGAAGGAATAAAATAGTAAGAAGAAAGTTGAAATCGTGAACGTAGTACAGGGATTAAAAATCATGAGATGAGAGTACTTTAAGTCTAGAGTTTCATATATGTCTTCTGCAATGGATACGTAGAGTATTTAATTAATTCAAATATTGTATTTTAAAGGAGAACTGCCTCTAAATTATCCTTACACCTTTTCTCGAAACCTACAAGGCGCAACCCTAATCTTTTTAACCACCTATTCTTAGAAGATTAAGTTAATTAAAATTCATTAAGTTATATAGAAGTTTGTGAAAAGGTCATCATGCCTATCTTCATGATTTTAGATTTTCAAGCTTAATTTCTTAATTATCGTATATTAGACTTCTGTCTCTCTGTTCCTTTACCTAATATATTCGAGTCATTGCCAAACTATAGGTGTTAATACCAAGCAAGTATTAAATTAATATATAATGTCCTTCATAAATAAATTAAAACTATAATACTTTCTTCATTGTAAGCATGCTATATCCTAAACCCTTGATTAAGGATTTAACCTAGCATGTTTATGACAAAACCCAAATATGAAAAATTGTATCTCAAATCCATCATAAAAAGGATAATATAATCAAAAGAAAAGAAGAAAATTTTTTTATTGTTATGGAAGTTTTAATGGTGTCTCACTTTTTTCCTTGTACTCTACACCTTCTTTCATTTCCAAACTTTAATCCAAGCTCTAGGGACATTCTAGCATGCTTTGGAATATGTACAAGAGCTTTTATACAATGCTCTTCAATGGATTTGTGTAATGCACAAGACCTAAAAATATTTTAGGCCAATATTACACAACCAATGCATTTGTTATGAATTGTGTAACCAAACCTGAAAAGAAATTAGGTCTAGAGTGAACATATTTTAGCCCATGTTGATCAATATTTGTCTCCTCTTAATTCCTCTAAATTATCAACTTGAATGGGTTTTGGTCTTCATGCTTTAAATCTTCTCAAAATAGGCTATATTACACTGATTTCACCTGACTTTGCATAAATCAATTAATCGTGAGCTTTTTATGCTAAATGAAGCTAAATCAATCAATATATAATTCAAATCATATCAATCACTTAAAATTTAATCTAATTATTTTCTGTAATATATATTATGAAAGTGATTAAATAAATTCCCCCACACTTGAACTTTTACTTGTCCTCATGCAAATACTAAATATCAAATTATAGAATTTTAAGACTTGATTTCTTAAAAATTTTGAGAAAAAAGTGAGTATAAATGATTAATCATCCATAAAAAATCAGTGCGAAAATTTAAAAAATTTAAATGATGGAACTTATCAAGAATCCTAATCAAAAATCCTTTTTCTCTAAATTAACATTGTACACACTGTTACCTTTTTTGCTTCAATCATTAAGAGTTCAAAATATCATAACAAGAACTCTAAATTCTCAGGAATCTTCTCTTTTTAATCATGTTATTTTAATACACACATTTAATATTTCAATTCTTAATGGCAGTTATATTGAAGAATGGAAGTCAATTTACCTCATATACATCTTATCAAATTCTCACGTCTGAATTTCTTCTTCCACCTCGATTAACTAATTTATAGGATTACAAGGACTTAATAAGACAATGATTAATGTTTAGAGCAGGAATCAAAATTCAAAAATTGAACTATCTTCAACTTTGATTTGAGCCTTATATGCACAACGAAATAGAATCACTCCTACACTTAGTTCTTTTATTTTCTTTGAAGTCTACTCTTACCCCGTGGTTTAGTGGTTTTTTTTAACAACCAGGTTTGGCTTAACTCTCCTCACCGTATTTTAGGGTATCTAAGGGATTATTTTCTTTAATGCACAAGCTGGGTGGTTAAACCTAATTCTCATTATGCTTTTTAGCTCTAGATTCAAATTTAAAGTCAATTCAATTTAAAAGGTAAGAATTAATTATCAGAAAGAAGTTCCAGGCTCCAAGGGGTGAAAAATAGTAATGCTATCAAAAATAGACTCATCAAACAAAATGATTTAATTATATTCCTTTAACAAGTCAATTGAGTATTAGCTTTGGAAATCTTTCAATTAGAATGAGTTTTTCATGTATTGAAAAAAATTGTCTTTTCTAATTAACCAATTGTGTACATAAAAAATAATCTTTGATAAAATAGAAAGAAATACTCTAAGTTTGAAGAAAGCAACATCGATGTCTCAATATACTAGTTTCATCCAATGTTTTAAGATAAAAAAATATGGTATTTTCAATAAGTATATGGTCAAAATAACTTCAACATCTCATTAAGTTCGTATATTTGTCTAACTCAAAATTTTTAAAATTTCAAGTATAATCCATTTAAAAGAATCAGATGAATTCAAAGTGAGGTTTCAATCAGTCCAGTGTCAATATTTTTGAATCAAAAATTGCAAAAACTTTTCAAAATGTGACAAAAGTTGAGTGCAACAATGCTCAATTGGATTAATAGTCAAGGTAGCGAAAAAATAATCAAAGAAAATAATGCAATACATTCACTTTCATGCTTAAAACTAGCATTGTCTTCAATATCAAAAGTGAGTTCCTATAAAATAGCCATAAAAATTTTCTCATCAATAAGTATCAAATCTTAAAAGAAACAAAATAAAAGTAATAAAGAAACATTTCTATTTCCCTAAAACAAACATTGGGTTGCTTTCCAAGAAGTGCTTAGTTTATAGTCCTCAACCTAACTACAGTTTGTTCCCCATGAATTAACCAAGTCTAGCTTTTGTATCAATTTGGTTCCTTTAAATTTACATGCACTTTTTGTCTTTTGAACTGATTTCCAAATTTGTTTGATAATATTTTCTGTCAAGAAAGCACAATAATTATTTTTAATAAATCGACAAGAGGGAGAATGATTTGTCACCGGTTTGTTAGTTTCTTACTTTCATTTGTTAGATTTCGGATGTTGTGGTTGTGTCGATCTCCTGCTTTTAGAAGTTGTTACAGATTTAACAACTTTTTTATTCAAACTTTCAATAGTTCATCCTTTGCTTGCATAGGCCCAATTGGGTTGACCAAAGTCCCTTTTTCTGAAGCCTCGTTGATTACATCAATCCGTAGATAAGAATTCTTAAGATGAGAGTTATCTAGTTTTAAGGACAAGTTAAACTTCACTTTTTCATCTTCGACTGTTAATGTGAGCTTCTCATATTCTTATATCTATGATAGCACTAGCTATTGTTAAAAATAGTCTTCCCAAAATGATTGGGATCTGTTGATCCTCCTCTATGTCAAGCACTACAAAATTTGTAAGTATGAAAAATTTTCCAACTTTCATTAGCACATCTTCTATGATGCTCACAAAATATTTGACAAATCAATCTGTGAGTTGTAATAACATGGTCGTGCGGCTTAGGGTGGCTCATCTTCAAATTTCCACATATGGAAAGAGAGATTAAGTTGATGCTAGCTCCAATGTCGCACAAAGCCTTGTCTACTACACATCATCAAGAAGACAAGGAATAGAAAAGCTTACTGGATCCTTGAGCTTGTGTGGTGAATTGTTTTACAAGAACTTATCATATGTCAACATCTGTTAGAGTGTTTCCATGAATGGGACATTGATGGACAAGTTCTCTAATATCGAGATGAATTTCTAGAACTACTTCTATAGTTTAGCATGTATTTGTCTCTCTACAAGAAGGATAAAGGAGGCTAGTATGGCATAGGTGGAACATAAAACTTCGCCTTCATTGATTTATGTTGTGATTTATTGTCTTACTTCTATTTTTGCCCAGATTTGCTGTTAGCTTCTTTCTCTTTAGTTCGAGTTAACTTAAGTTTATTATCACTCTAAAGAGTGATCACCATGACTTGTTCCCCAGGGTTGACTTCCGGTTGACTCGAGAGTTGACCTTGGTTTCTTTAAGATGAGATTGATGCTTGTTGAACAATTTGGTTTTTAAGGATTTTTATATGAGTTTGTAATAGCTCAATTTATTTTCTTAGAATTGGAGTTGTTGTTGAACTGTCTCTTAGATTTTCTTTTGAGATAACAATACGTTTCAAGTAGAGATCCAGTAGTCGAAGTTGAGTTGAGTGCAAGTAAAGCTGGCTAGGTTTGGTAGGCTAGTAGATTCGATGATCTTCTTAGGAAACCAAGTGGTTTATTTAATTGAGCAAAGTTTTGCATGTTGAACTAGTTCGACCAAAAGAAGTTAGGGTTGTTATGCCATCCAGGGTTATAGATGTTGAAATAGAGATTACGATAAGAATAAGTGTTGTATGAGTTGGTACTTGCATTAGCTTTCTTGCTTGAAGCCACATTGATAAAGAAACTATACTCAAATGTGTAGTGAGATGTTCCATAAATGTCGCAAGAGGGAAGTTGAGATGAGGTCACACCTGGATCTGTGGTTTCTTATTTCTTTTCCTGCAGCAATATTAGGTCCATCTTAGCGTATAATGAATTGAGGGATTCAATCTTGTACATGCCCCCATGTCGATAGGGGCCTCGAAAGTTGTCATAGTGAAAGTCATATATGGCCAAATCATCAAGGAGTTTGAGAGTCTCTTTGTTTTTAAGTCACATGAATCACTCTCCAGTAGCTGAGTTGATGGTGCTTTTTGTTGGTCGATCGAGTTTATTGAAGAAATTTTCAATTGTCACCTTGTAGAATGCCATGGTGCGAGCACTTTTGCTACAAGTCTTTCATTCTCTCCCACACATCGTAGAGGATTTCACTGTCTTTCTAAATGAACTAATTGATTTCGTCTTTAAGCTTCTTGGTCATTGTGGGTGGGAAATACTTCTCCAAAAAGGCAATAGACAACTCGTCCCATGTGGTAAAACAATTGGATGACATAAAGAAAAATCATTCGCTTGCTTTATCACAAAGAGAGAACGAGAAGAGCTGAAGATGGATAACTACATGTGGGATTCCTTGTACCTTGATCGTGTTGCATAACTGTAGGAATTTGGTGATGTGTACATTAGAGTTCTCGAAAAGAAGTCCTGCAAATTGGTCTTGTTGAACCATCTGAAAGAGTCCTAATTTTAGTTCAAAGTTCCTCACTTCGATCTCAGGTTCCACGACGCTAGATCGAAAACCTCTTGGGTTCAGGTAGTTGTGGTCGCTAAGGCTCATCCTTTTAGGCAAGTTATTGTTCTCCGTCCGCTCTTCTTGCTCTTATTGTGGTCGGCCAAGGTTGTTGCTAGGAGTTCAATTCGGGCTCATGAAACTCAGGTTCGTCTTAACCCTAATTCTAACTCTATTTCTAAAACTTTAACCCTAACCCTAACCCTAATCCTATTTATAAACCTAAATTCTAACCCTATTTTTGAAATTCAAGCTCGAGTTGAGTTTTGGGCTAAAATTCGGGATGAAATTATTCTATATATATTTGTCATCTATCTTATACCTATTTAACTTTAAATCTATCATTAAAAAATCAAAAATGATATTTTTCTATTTTCAACAAAAATTCAAGAGTGTTTAAGAATGTAAAGAAGAAAATTTTTATTTAAACGTTCTCTTTATATTAAGTAGACTAATATTCATTTCTCAAAAAAAAAGTAGGCTAATAGCCTGTTTTAGAAAATGAAAAGGTACATTATTTTCTTATTATGTAATTTAATATTAATATCATAAATATATACATAAATATTAATATCTACTTATAAGAAAAATCTTATAATGTCAATCATAATAAAAAATATTCGATAATCATAGTATTAAGTCAAATAAATTACAAAAAATTTATTTCAAGTAGAATAAACATCTTACTACTAATATCATATTGAAATGACTAAATAATAACATCCTACATAAGTAGTTAAGTTAAAATACCAAATAAAACATCTCAAGTTCTGAAAATAGTTTTTATTTTTTAATTTTTTTGAAACTACCACTAAACCAAACTTTTTTCCTAAAAGAAAATATAAAAATATTATAGTATATAATTGAACTTAAGGAAGAATAATGTTTATATATGGTATAAAATAAATATAATGTATATGAGGGGAATGGAACTAGATTTATATGAAATATAAAATAAATATAAAATATGTGTTATATATAATTCAGGTTCGGGTTGAACATGGAAAATCGGGCTCGAGTTCTACAGTGGGTAGTTTTAACACTATTTCAATTCGGGTTCGGCGGGCTAGGTTCGGGTAGAGCTTGGCCCAAGTTGCACTCCACAGTTGTTGTGATTCGCCATTATACCTTATGATGTCTTTTTTTCTTGAGAAGATTATCATTTTTGGTACTGACAAACTTGTCTCTTGAAAGTCTGTTCAATTTTAGGATCAATAGTCAATAATTTCTTAATTACTTGTTTAGCAAAATTTCAAGTATATGAGTGCATACAATAGTAACAAATCAATGATGAGATAGAGCATTGCAAGCAGATTTAGATAGTTAAAATAGAAAGAATATAAGAGTGGAGAGACAAGAAAGAGATAAGAAGAAGAGGGAGAAAATGTGTTTAAACATAAAGTCTTAAATAATATCGAATTCTCTGATAACAATGCCAAAATACTTATTACAATTTATTCATAAGTGCACACCCCTAAATTATAGTATTTAAAAATATCTACCCACAAAAAATTCAGGACTCAAGACTTTATTTTCAAACATTTAAAACCAAAATCAAAAGAACGGGATAAAAAGAAAGAATAAAATAGCAAGAAAAAAGTTAATCTTGAGAATGTAGGATGGGGATTAGAAATTATTAAGTCACTTTCATACTATTCATTTTTTTATAATAATTCTATGAGAATTTAAGTGTTTAAAATGATTTAAACCGTATCTTGATTAATTAAACTCAATTTCGTGTAAACAATCACAATTAATACAATTTATGCAAAGAAGAAGGTTTGTAAATTTGGAACCTTGAATCATACAAAAATAGTAGATTTTAACATAAAAACAAGCTTAACCAAGTACCACATTGATGAGCTCAAAAAATATCTTCCATTGATATGTTGTGGCTCTTGTAACTCCTCCTAAATCAAAAGATAAGGCCCGTGAAGGTTAGTTTACTTATTTATCATTATACACATCTATTTCAAAAATATTCGAAGCATGAGGACCGAGACCCAAGTGATTTAATAATTTTAAATTATTAAAATGAGGAAAATTAAGGATTAAATTAATCTAGAATATACCGTAAAGTTTCAACACGAACTGGCATGAAACAAGTGACAAAACTTCAAATTTTCAAAGCAAACCAAGCACTTTAGGACCCTTGATTGCACATATTGATGCGCAAAATGAATTTTGTGCTCAAATCTCTCCTAGATGTCTATATAAACACCTTTTCACACATGTCTTAAGGCATCCAAAAAATTCTTTGGAGCTAAGGTTGAGGTCTAAAAGTAAGATGAGTTAAAGAGCATGATATGAGAAGCGAGACAGTATATCGCTTAAAGTTAATAAGACACTATTGAAGCTTTCAACTAATAAACTTTTCTTTTTTTCTTCTTTTTTGATTGTCTTGTTTTGTTTGTGATGGATCTGAGATACGATTTTTTTTGTATTTGATTTTTATTATAAATATGTTAGGCTAAACCTTTAATCTAAGATTTATGACATAGCATGCATACAATGTAGTAGATATTATGGATTTGACTTATTTTTGAAGGACATTAACATAGTTTGATATCTTATGATTTCAATTCTTACTTAGTATTTGAGCTCACATTTGGCAATGATTTCCAAATATTATACAAAGTAACTGAGAGGTGAAAGTTTAATATACAATAATTAAGATATTAAACCTAAAAATTTAAGATAATAAGAATAAGCATGATTACTTTGGATAATTCCACAAACTACCACAAAGCTTAATTAATTTTAATCAACTTAATTCCATGAAAATATGTGGTTTAGAATATTAGAATTACGCTTTGCAGGTTTCAAGTAGGGGTGCAAGTCGGTCCGGGTGCCCGCGGGTTGACCCGATGGGTACCCGAATTAGGGTCGGTTCGGTTCCATAGAACCTACCCACCGGGTCGGTTCGGTTCCACGGGTGAAATACCCGTTCAAAATCGATTAGGGGTCGATTTCGGTGCTGGGTACCCGGAACCAACTCGGATTTCCCATATATATAAAATTTATAATATAATACCCTAATTCAATCCCGATTCCAGATTCCTCATTCGGCATTCCCGTCCCGACACAGTCACGCAGACCCTAACTTCGTCTTTCCTGTTTCCTCCCTGCCATTGCGATCGTCCGTCGTCGATACCGCTGTCGGTGTGGTGCGTCGGCTGTTTGCGGCCATTCTCCCCGCCGGAAAACAGTAGCTCGGCGGCACAGCTTCTTCTCCCTCGTCAGTGCCTCTCTCTCTCTCCCTGGCACATCTTCTTCCTCCTTGCATGCCACATCGAGGTCTGACAGTATGCTAAGTTTGGGCTTCTATTGTAATTAGCAATTCCCGTTTATTTGGCGATCGTTGCATTTTCAACTTTTAGAGAGAGGTAGATTGGATCCTGTTTCCCATTTAAAACCGATCGTCCGTCGTCTTTCCCGTTTCCTCCCTGCCATTGCGTCCGTCCGTCGTCCTTGTATTTACTGGTCTGACTCTATTATGTTCCTAAACTACACGATTTCTTCCCCCGATGGGCTGCATGATCTAATCAAGAAATGGGCTGCCACAGGAGTTTTTTTTCCCCAATGCGTGAAATGGGAATTTATGTTGGGTTGAGTTCGTTCAAACAGTTGAATTCTATATGATGGCTTTCAGTTACCTTTACCGAACCCAAGCCACAACTGTGA
>JAXCLR010000105.1:52031660-52068369 GCA_035584095.1 Annona squamosa | reverse complement strand
TTGCACACTCAAAACTCTGTGCTTTCATCTAGATCATGCAGAATACATACGTACCCATCTGGTTTTTAATTTTTTTTATGTGTCAAACAGAAGTCTTGGAGCCAATTTGGATGTATTGTGTTTTTAGGAACCGATTTGGAACCGAACCGGAACCGACCTGCACCTGAAAAAATTAGGTAGGGTAGGCTCCAGACTGACCCGGTCTAAAATAAGGTAGGGTAGACATTTTTAAAAAATGGGTAAGGGTAGGTTCCACC
Source organism: Annona squamosa (assembly GCA_035584095.1). Classification (NCBI taxonomy): domain Eukaryota; kingdom Viridiplantae; phylum Streptophyta; class Magnoliopsida; order Magnoliales; family Annonaceae; genus Annona; species Annona squamosa. Next base: position 52,068,112 of record JAXCLR010000105.1, on the reverse strand, counting down.
CTTACCCGGGGGTACCCGGACTGACTTGCACCCCTAGTTTCAAGAGAAGGTGCAAGGATAATTTAGGATTAGTTCTCATTTAACATATAATATCCGGATTAAATAAGCACTATTCGTTGCAGAAGATGTTTGTAAAATTGTAGACTCTAGGTGCTCTTATCCTGTGATTTCTAATCCTCATTTTACATTCTTAAAATCAACTTTCTTCATTATTTTCTTTTTTCTTCTTATCTTATTCTCTCGATTTTGATTGTAAAGTATTTAAATCTAACATTTTAAGCAATGTTGTAAGAAGCGAATCAGTGATTGAATCGATGAAGGATTTGGTCTGATTTGAACTGATGATGTCAGCATAACACAATTATGATGTCATAAATATTTCATAATTTTTAATTAATTATATATTGATAAAATACTAAAATTATATATTTATATCCGAAATCCAAATATTAAATTTTAAGCTTCATAATAAAACATGCTGGAAAACTTTTAAAAACCTTTAAGCATTAATATTAAAAAAAATAGCTCTATTAATTGACCTGAAATATGTAACATGCCTTGAATATTAATTTTTGACTCCCAATTTATCTCAGTCCTTTATGAATTGCTCTTCTATCAACACATCTAACATAATATGAAATAAAATAGATAAATAATCATTGAAGGATTGAACAATTAAATAATTTATAATAATATAAAAATTAAAAACAAATCATGTATTAAAAAAATGAAAATTTAAAATTCTATAAACACATTATTGATTCTGATCTAATATAAAATTTTAAAAGTCTAAAGCACATCTATCTCATGATCTCATCAAAGATTAAATATAAAATTTTAAAAGTTTACAAACGCATCATTCTAATAAGACATAAAAGTTTAAAAATTGACAAATCCACCATTCACATAATTACAAAAAACAAAAAACATTGTATTATTTTTTTTATTGAAACATTTGATGATTAAAAAGAAGTTAATATGCAAACAACCTGTTGAACTAATTAAACTAAGATCAACATGCAAACAATCTATTGAGCAAACAATCAACCTGTTAAACCAAATAATCAATTTGTAAAACAACAACATCATAACACACTAACTAAAACATATAATTATTTACAATCACTAATATATCATACAAAATTAACTCACTCGACATGCAAATCTGCACCACATGACAGAGAATATTTTACCTTAAGAGATTAATTATTTTCTTTTAAGTGTCACAGCAATGTTAATGGAAGTCTATGATGGCTACAAAAAAATTAACCAATCTTAATAGGATTAATTTGAAGAAAAACTCAAAATAAAAAAATTGTTAAAGAAAAAACATATGAACCTTAGTTACCAGCCTTGGAGGCAGAGTGGAGTAGATGGGATATAGAGGAGATGCCTGTAATGGAAACAAATGTCTAGGAGATGACAGTTAGGCGATTGTAAATAGCTGTAAATAGCTAAAAAAATGGGAGATCAGAGATAGAGGAGATGACTGTAAATGACAATGGAGAAAGTGAAAAAATAAAAAAAATCATTGGGAGATGGGAGAAGAGTGGGGTCTGCTGGAGTGGGAGAAGAACAAGGACTTTCAAAGAGCTGAGGCAATACTCTTGATGGCTAGCAAGCTAGGGTGGTGATGGCCGGCGAGATAGAGATCTTGTGCACTATTTTGTTTGGGCGGGATGTAGATCTAGGGCAATAATGGAATCAACGGATGTGGATTTTTTCGTGCTTTTGTTTTCTAGTCGAACCAACTAAATCCGGTAGGACCATGAATACTGATTCGACCATGGTTCAAATGGTTCATTTGAGACAATCGGAACCAACTTTTGTTGAACCAAGACCGGCCCGTTTGGTTCCAACAACAATTTATGTCTTGAATTCCATATGGAATTGATATTTTATGTATTATAATCTATAACCTGTATGCTTATAGAGAGATTGTAATAGAAATCATAATATGAGAGTATCTAGAGTCTAGGGTTTCATATATGTCTTCTGCAACAGATAAGTGAAGTGCTTACTTAATTCAAATATTATATGTTAAAAGAGAACTAATCTTGAATTATCCTTGCGTCTTCGCTTAAAACCTGCAAGGTATAATTCTAATCTACTTAACTTCATATCTCATGGGATTAAATTCATTAGAATTATTTAAGTTCTGTAGTAGTTCATGAAATTCTTCAAGGTCATCATGTCTATTATCATGGACTCAGATTTTCAAGTTTGATATCTTGATTATCATATATTAGATTTCTATCTCTTTGTTCCTTCACTTAATACATGAGAATCATTGCAAACTGTAGATGTTAACACCAAGTAAGCTGTAATACCCAAACCCAAGTAGAACTCGTATAAGTACATTTAAGATGCAATTATGATTTATGTATGAATTGATTGATTATGGATAATTTTTATAAATTGATGAATTTTGCAATTAGAGTTGTGATTAAGAATGATGATTAAGATTAATCGTCATAGCCTAATGTGAGTCAAGATGATTAAAAGGATTTAATGAGAATTAGAAAATGCTAATGTGGCCTGAATATTTATTTTAAGTTTTATGATTTAATTAATAAAAATTAGAAGAAAAATTATGGAATTATGTTGGAAAATATAAAAAATTTATAACTTGACGCCTATAAGGCGAATTGAGATGAAATTTGAAAGGTAAGATTATGACTTTGAACTCAACCTTATGAGTGAATTGGATTAAAAAATATGATAGGATTAAGATGATAATTATTTTATTTTTAATCTCACACTCTAAGGTTATTTTCAAATGATCATAACTTGATGTAGAACAGTCGGTTTGAGATGAAACTTGAAACGATTGAATAAAATTATGAAATCTATATTATGAAAGGATTGGATTAAGATAATTATCATGGAAATATGCTTAATCAGAAAAAGGTGAGTGACATTGACTTTGTGCACCTAAAAGCACCATAGCATTTATTAAAAAGTAATTGATTTAATGACTTAGTTTAATGCCCATGAGAGTTGTCAAATGGAAGTGAATGGAGCTGAATTTTTTAAAATTATTTAAGGCTCAAACCCATAGAAAATTGAGGGTATAAATGCATGGATTTAAATGCCTAATGTGTAGCTAAATGGAGCTTAGCTTTGGTGTCATCCAAAGGGGACGTCAAAGGGAGATAAGGCATGGTTTTTGGATTTTTAAAATTTTAAAATGTGTATCTATGTAGCTAAGAACCTAGGGTAACTAATGGGACATTTAAATGTGTGAAAAAATGGGCACAAAATGTCAAAAATCAGCTACTACAAGTGGCTTCACCTAGTGGACAGCTTGGTTGCATTGATTTGAATGGATTTTGATGATTTTTTTTATAAATAGAAAATGTGTATTTTACTTGGATATAAAATGACTATGTCAACAAGGGATAAGTTAGAAATAAATTATCTGCAAGCTATGTGGAAAAGTGGGTCCCATGAGCTACTAAAAATTTATAAAAGCAAGAGAATACCACATGGAACTTCCATTTGCAAAAAGGGAGAAAAATTCTCAACAAAATTCTAAGTGAGGAGTAACCTTGGACGTCCAAACCCAGCAAGGAAAGAAGGGGAAAAGAGGAAGAAGGAGAAGAGGAACTAAGCTAAGAAGGTTGAATTAAAAATTGAATCAATTCAAGTAAGTGAAACTTAAGTTTTGAATCATTTAAACTAAGTTTTTTTTCCCTCAAATTATGAATCATGAATATGATTTATAATAAACTCTTAAAGGATGAGTTGTGATATCTTGAAGAGGGTATTGAATGATATTTGAATGGTAGAGATGAAATCAAGAGTTCAAGAAGGTTAAATGGGATATTAGGGTTGATTTTTGAGATGAAATCTATCTTGAAATTTCTTAAAATCCTGAATCAAGTTGCTGTTTGGTTTAAGAACAATGATTAGGGCATGATTCATGTTCTTATGGATTGCATATGTTGATTTGGTTATATGTTAATGATTTTAGCAAAAATGAAACTTAGGGTTTCATGTATTACCCGATTTTTCCATTTTTATGTTAAATTTGATGTAAAAAGGAGCTTACATGGTTTATGAATGAATTATAATATAAATTAACCTAAATTAAGAACCCTTCGGACGTTCTATGTGGGTTAGAGAAGATAGCCTTAAATTTGATTTTTTAGGGTACGTATAAGGAACGTCCAAACGGGGGCCAAAACGGGTACCATACATGTGAATTTCATTATTGTTTGTAAATGATTAATTCATAAATGTTTTAGAGGGTAAAATACCCTAGGATTAAGGCCCTTTGAATTTCCAAAAGGGTTTGGAAAGATTTGCCCTAAATATGATTTTTAAGGACATATGTATGGACACGTCAAAACGGGGTAAAAGGAGTACTCTACATGCTTAAGATATTGCTGTTTTGGAGGCAACTAAATTATGAATTTTAAATTTGTAATAATACTATAAATTTGGTTTTAAAAAAGCATGATTAATTGTTGGAAATTATGGTTTAAAAATCTGTTAAGATTTAAGTATTTAAAGAGACATCGAAAGGATGAAAAATGGGTCATAACATGGCTGTTTTGGAACCCAATGATAAATGGATTAAAATTCTGAAATTAGACCCTAAATTATATGTTAATTGAGAGGTTTAATCATGTTTAAATTGGATGTAATTTTCTGTGTTAAAAAATTTTAAAAAACACATAATATATGTGTTGTAAGTTAAATGTATGTAGATGGATATTTGTGAATGGATGATATATGACTTATATGGAATTGGTAAAATGAAAAAATACATGAATATGTCATGAAATGCATGATTATATTGCTATATGGATGATTTTTATTATCTCAAATTTTGAGATGAATTTATGAAACTTAAGACATCAATTCTATGCTTAAAATGAGCATCGACATACGAAAAATGAAAAAATTGATGAAAATGATAAATGAGAGATATAAATTCCCACATTTTGATTAATGAATGATTATTATGTGTTTAGCCTAAATGTGGGTTTAAAATAAAATATGGAATGGATGGTATGATACGCAAGTGAATGTTATGTATGTATGCGTACCGACTTGAAATTCAAGTTGGTTATATATATAAAATGAATTATGGGATTGGAAAACTAAATGAATGCAAGCAAATGAATTTGTGATGAATGCAATGTTATTTTTATGTATAGACAAAGACAAAGAGAAAAGTGACACGAAAAGTTAAGGTAACAAGGTAAGCAAGAAATTTTCTAAATGCTTTTGTTTTATCAAAATGTTCTAAATATTTGAATGGTTTAGCAAATGTATGTTTTAAATTCTTTCTAAGATGTTTAAGGATGGTCATTTCTTTATATCAATGATATTTCCAATATGATAAATGAATTGTTCATTGTTTCTCAATTAGTTATGACAAATGATAAAATATGGATTTATGAATGAAAAATCATGCTAACATGTCAAGGATCATGTTTATGAAAGGAATCATGTGCACAAAGCATGAGATCCACGTCAAAGGTATAAGCGGACTGATTGTCTCCCTTTAGTGCGATTAAGTCACTCAAATAGGCTTTGGGCCGACGGTGCCTCCCTGGATTATGAGAGAGAATGAAGGTGGATGGTTGCATAGCTAGCTTCTATCCAATAGAACCTGCCGGAGTAAGGCTAAACTTGTGACGCTCGGGCTGGGGCTCCACACAAGCATTAAATCATAAGATATTAAATTAACAAATATATCCTTTATAAATAAATTAAAACCACAATATTAGCTACAATGTATGCATGCTACATCCTAAACTCTAAATTAATAATTTAGCCTAACATGTTTATGAGCAAATACAGATATACAATAAAATTATATCTTAAACTCTTCACAAGCAAGACAATATAACAAAAAGAAGAAGAAAAATAAAGCTTATTGTTATGAAAGCTTCATTGACGTCTTGAAAACTCCAAGCAAGGCACCACACCCTACTTCTCTCCTTGTGCTCTAAGCCTTCTCTTATTCTCGAATTTCTCTCAATTAGTAAGCTAAGATTAAATAAATTGCAAAAACATATCCTCCAAGTTTGACTTCTTCTTTGCTTATTCTAGAGGTGGGTGAGGCTGCTACATGACTTATTGTTGTGATGGGTACATCGACATTGGCTGTTGCATTTGAGGATGAGCTCTCTGTACTTATAAAAGAGCCAAGTGGATTGCTTAGCCTTGTGGTAGGTTACCTAAGTTATTCTGAGCAAAGTCGGGATTATTCCTACATCCCAAATTGTATATATTGGAGAAAAGATCATTTTGGTTACTAGAGAAGTTCCCAATATAGTTCACTAATTCTGGATTAAAATAGCTTACTTTGGTGGCTAAACTCCCCACACCATTTATAATGCAATGTAGATGAAGATGATCAACCAATTGTATTAACATAGGCAGTCATTGCCAAATTCTAAACTTATTCGGAAAGAACATCCAACTAGGCATTGATGGGGGAAACATCTAAATGAAGAACTAAAACTTTTTTGCTTTGTTGCGATGGGTGTTGATATGTATTAGTCATCATGTTTTCTAAAAAATGTGATTCTTTGTAGCTCTTTCTTAATAAAGCACCATTTGAGGATGAATCCACCATGTGGCATATAGCATTTGCAAACCATTATAGAAAATTTGGATTTGCACCCAAGGCTATATTCCATGGTGTGGGTATTTTCTCAATAAGTCCTTGAATCGATCCTGTGCTTCCAATAGTGATCCTGTTTGTGCTTATACGATGTCCATTCGCAGGTTTTGCAAGCTTTATCAATAAAAATATTTTTAAATTTTCTATAATAAATGACCCCATGTGTTCAATGAATGACGTCATCTAATGCTCTATCTCCCAGAGAAAATGAAAAAGTTTGCAGCCAAATTGCTTAGTTTCAGTCTCCTTTTTATTAAACATGTTCGTAGTCTGTAGGAAGGTTCATAAATGACAATAAGGATTTTTTGAAAGTAGTCCGCTGAATTGCCCCATGGATTGAAGTATTGGAAGTATCACATGCTTAATATTGAAGATATTTGTGGCAATTAAAGGAGGCTAAATGCTGGAATGCACTATATTTACATTTTGATTTGTAGCAATAAGATCCCATATAAGCTAATCAAGTTAATCTTGAAGTGCGTGTTGATGATCAATCCTATGGTTCCTATTGTTATTGTCACCTTAATTTACCTCTTCATTTATTTGAATTTGCTAATTTTATGTCTTCCTACTCTTCGCCCCTTTCATAATAAGGTTCTTTTATGCTCTGGATGAAAGGAAAATAGATTGGAAATATCCCCATGTCTCTGTTACATATATTGGCAACTTAGCCCTGAAAGCTAATAAACACAACTATAAAAGAATAAAGCACAAACAAAACACTATACAAGGTGTTGAAAACATGTGGAAAATAATCCAAGTTTATGTTTTGATAATTAAAAAATCAATTTGAGTAAGTTTTGGTTACTAACATGTTTGTGAAGTTAATTAAAGGATATACAAATGAAGAAAATGAAGCATGACAAGTCAAGTTGATTTCGAAGTGGACTCAAGCTTTGACTTAGGCTAAGTCGATTCCCAAGTCGACTCAAGAGGCGACTTCAAGAAGCATTTTCTGTCCAGAGTTGAAATCGAGGAGCAAAGCTGTCGAAGTCACATCCAAAGTCGACTCCGCATGCGACTTGGGTGAAGTCGCAGATCAAGTCGACTCCAGCAGCGACTTCAAGACATCATTTCCGTCCAGAGTTGAAATCGGGGACGAGAGATGCCGAAGTCGCATCCCAAGTCGACTCTGTATGCAACTTGGGTGAAATCGCAGACCAAGTCGACTCCAGATTCGACTTTAGTGCGGAAGTTGCTGATCAAGTCAGCTCAATGCTAGATTCAAGTGAAGGTGAAGGCCAAGATGAATCAAACACTCAAATGAAGATCAAATGAAGATCAAAGCAAGCAGGGTTGCATGAATCCATCATGTTGGATTATGAACACATATTTAGACATCATTAGACGCTCTAAGATTCAAGTATTCAAAAATTTCAAGGACTCAAAGTTTGCAAGTCACGGAGCTAAAAGACATCAAGCTAGGATAATTATACTAAGTTCCAAGAGTTATAAATGAATAGAAGAACAATCAATATATGAAGAAAATCAAGTGATCAAAGTCATTTCTAAGGATTTCAAGTTCGTCAAGCAAGCTGAGGAAGTGAAGTCGCACCCAAAGTCGACTTCACCTGCGACTTGGGGCAAGTCGAGGACCAAGTCGACCTGGACTAGAACTTGAAGAAGTTGCGAACAGGAGAAGTCGCACCTGAAGTCGACTCTATCTACGACTTGAGCAAAGTCACACCCGAAGTCGACTCTACTTTCGACTTGGGTCGCAATGGTGGTAAATTTTCGAACGTTGGCGCATTAAATGCGCGCCACCTACCTCCAAACGTTCGGATTCCCTCAACATTTATAAAAGGCATTCAATATGAATGTAGAGGGAATCTGAGAATTCATTGAATATGCATGACTCCCATCTCTAAGAGCTTTAATTGATCAAGCCAACATTTAGAAGAAGAACCGTGCTTTCAAACTGCCAAGAGCTGCTCGTTGAATATTTTAGACGGCTTTACAAGTTCTTCTCTGCACCAAATCTGCCTCTACACACTAGTAACTTGTAAAAACTTTCTTTTGTTATTTCTTGTTATATTGAACTTGATTTAGTTTGGGTAACTAAGATAAATGTAAGCAAAGTAATGTGTTATTAGAGTAGAACTCATCACTTACTTATGCTGAGAATTGTTGATGCCCCCTAGAGCTGGAATCTAGAAGAGAGCAGTGACTCTAGTTGTATTTGTGAAATACATAGTAGAACTCAAGTCACAAGAAGTGTAAGCTTGGAAGAGTGGAGTAGGGAAGATTGTCCGAACCACTATAAAAATCTTGCTTGTTGATTTTCATTTATGCTCTCTGCACTATATTGCTTTCCATTTGTTTCTTTATAAAAGAGGAATAGATTAATCCGGGATAAAGTTTCTGTTTAAGTTAAAAATTTTAATTACCCAATTCACCCCTCTCCTCTTGGATAATTGTCATTAACTCGAGACCAACACAAGGTACATACAAAAGTTTTATAAGTAACGAATGAAGATATTAATAGTATAGTGTTTGGCCTTGCCTCCCTAGCAACAACACTAAAAACATGATGAGCAACATATTAGTCTAATTATTTGCTCACTTAAATGCAAGTATATTTGCTAATCAAGTAGTAAATGATGAGTAGACTATTATATCATATAAGGAGGTAAAACTAAGCACAATACAATCTATGATTTCATTTACCAATTATAAGTTGCAATTAATTGAATGAATTTTGATTTTAACAAGAGGGTTGAATGATAAAAGGATTATAAACTAATTAATAACTAAAAAGGGTAGGAGGATTGGATTTCTTTGATGAGATAATTTGAGGTTTATGAATCCCTTAACTTAAGATTATGTTAGGATAATCTCATTAGTGATTAGTGCATGGATTTATTGACCGAGTCCTAAAGATATTCATATACGTCTTTCAACATGCATAAACTTAATAATATTTCATCTGCTTGCTATGTTCCCATGTAACAAAATAAACTAATTTTTGTGCATAGCCAAATCACAACTACACAATTTTAACAAGTAATTTTCTATCCATATTAACATTCGATTACCATTCATAATGCAGTAATTGATTCTCTTGAGATCTCCTCTATAAAAAGGTAAGCTCTAACTTGTGCCTCCACTCTTTCCAACCCAACATACTAAAATATGAATTTATAGAGTTGGCCAAAAGACTCTCAATGCATGTGGTATTTTTCAAGGTCGTAGCCTCAGAAAAGTTGGTGTTGTAGCCTCAACTGTACTGACAAGTTACTACAAATCTCATTGTTACAAACTAAACTGCTTTGCATTCTCCACATAAGCGCTCTCTTTCTCCTAAAAAATCAGAACACAAAATGAGTAAATGTTGCTAAACATGAATTAACTAAAGTAACTAAAATGAGGTTATATGATATTAAACATAACTTATAATGCATGAAATTAAGACAAATTATAAAAACGCTAAAACAAATTTATATGATGCAAATTTAATGAAAATTTATATGTTACTAGTGGTCTAGCATTTAATATACTCAAAAATAGGTATTGATAAGAATAGAGGTATCAATACTTTACTATGGAGGTGAAGTGCTGACATAAGGTCCGTCATAGAAACCTCTTGCTAAAGTAAGAAAAGTGTTTATCATGTAGATTCATTATGATCGATTGCTCAAATCATAAAAACTAAGTGGGTTTGATGATTCTGATATGGTAGCAGAGAGCATTATTTGGACAAAAGAGGTTGGGTTGGGTGAAAATAATATGTGAATGGATATGAGATAAAAGGATTTTTTAGAAACTAAAGGAGAAATACTTAACCCACATTTTAAATTATTTTCCAAAAAGAGATTTTTCATATGGGGCAATAAAATTTTATACTTTTGGAGCTTGTTTTGGAACGAAGGAAACATGATAGACTAAATGAGAAAGTTAGGGGAGAGAGTTGAGTATGTTGTGAGTTGTGAGATTGTGAGAGATGTGAAAATGGGAGTGTTGTTTAGATAAGTGTTAAAGGACCTACATATAAGGATCTCCACAAGTTTAGAAGTGGTTCTACGAGTTTTAGAATTGGTTCCCTAAATCTGCAAATAGCTTCAGTTCCACAAAATACAATTCTGCAACACGTCTTATTTGACATACTTTTTTTTTGCCAGCAGGAGTCGCAGTTTGGTGGCTTTTTCATATCTCCTAGTGGTTTAACACGTGTTTACAACTATTTTGTTAAGAAGAATGAGTGGCTATGGCATATGCCACTTCACCTATTCATATTATTTTGGCCTTGACTTGCATTCGTTCTTAATGTTATCATTTCTTTACTAACATCGCTTATAACCGTAAGGTCTGCCAAAACAATCTTTTTTCAATGAGTTGCTTATTCCAAAGTACTTTCTTCCTCCCAAAAATCATATACTACAATCACAACCATGGTTGGCCTAGCCATGCTCATCATTTAGCTGGTGGCAAAAATTTTAGCCTTCGCTGCTCTAATGGTGGCTCGTGTTGCTAAAAGCAGCGGATCCCCGGTCCTCTACTTCCATCAACCTTAGCCAAAATCGCAAGCATTATCAGCAGTTTTTGCCCCACCTCAGCAACGCTGATGTTTTACGTCATTTCTACTTCTTTTTCTCCCTTTTTTAATGTTTTGAATGGGATGCTTGAGCTGTCCTTTTCAGCATATATCATCCAAATTGGTTTTATGGCAATTTGTTTTCTTCTTGTAACTCTTTGTATTGTGCTTGAAAAGTTTCCAAGTTTTTCTAATGTTAGCTCTCTACTGTCACCTATGCTTTTCTTTCAAGCTATCTTTATTTTTCCCATTGCCGGAAGCATTATCGGATGAGTTTGTTGACCACTCAACCATCTTCTTCTTCTTCTTCAAACGTAGTGCTAGTGGCTTCTCCTCTTCGGCAAGCAATCCAAACACAACCTCTGTTTTCTCTTCTCCTCTTTTCTAAAATTAGAAAGCAAATGGAAGAGCACGAAGTCCTTCAACATCCGTTTTGGATTGCCTTGTATGCAAAGTGTCGGGCCATATCTCTTAACTTATTTCAACAGTTCTGCCCATTTTCTACGATCAATGAGAAATAAACTCATCTCTCCATCACTAGTGACCCCATCAATGCTGCCACCGTCAAATCTACCATCTTTAAAGGAGCGCCAATTTGCTGCCTTGGATATTTTTGATTCCCTGCCATTTTTTACAAAATTTAGCAACCCTCTTGGACATGCAAATGAACTTCACTGCTAATGGTGAGGCCAATGACGTGAAGCAAGAATGCCAACCCCTCAACATGCAAGGGCCCCGCATGTCCACCAGTCCTAAGAAGGATCGTTGTTGGCTCTAATTATCCATCCGCCCCATGGATTTTTTCGGCTCGCAGTGCCTCGTGCTTGCGAACGAGCAAGTTTTGCAGTCGTAAGTCTAAATGTATCTAATTACACTGATGTTCTCAAGTGGCCTTCGAATTTTGCTTTCTCATCCTCGTACAAAAATCTGCACATGCTTTGTATTTTGACTTTAGCTCTGACTTTAGCTATTTTCCAATGGTATTTTAATAACTAGTAGAAAATGCTCCAATAAACCGTGGGACCTCCAACTGCCCGTCTCATCTCTAAACTCTTCCAGGAGGGAAGGCTGTGTAAGTTTTCAACATCTTCTGCAACTACTTTTTTTTCTTTCTGCTTGTCAACTTCGTTACCAACATATTTTTTATTTCCATCTTTTGAACACCTATATGGTTGATAAGCAATCAGATGGCTTCGAACTCCAAACCCAACCGCACCTTCAACTTGAATTTTTGGGATTTCACTTATTATTATATTTCTTGAACTCAGCCATTAATGAATTTATAATCTCGGCTTGATACACTTTGTAATTATACAATTTTTGATTTCGCGTAATAAAATTCATATGATATTTTATGCTTCAAGATTGATCATCATGTGATTTTAGCGAGCCTTCCAGTACTAAAATACCCTTTATCAATAGTGACAATGACCTTCTTCTCCAAAGCAAGTAGAACTAACTTCGGATCTTTTCCATCTATGTTCGATCGCCAGAGCATCTTTCTAGCTAGATGGGTAGATGAGACCCTTTATAACGGCAAAATGATAAAAGAGATGTACTGATGAGTCAAACTTTGTATAAGACATTTTTTAATTAAATAACATAAATATAATGTTACGATAATAAAAAATGTGTGAATGATTAGTTTGTTGTTCGGAGTATTTTAGATGTTAAGACTACATTTGTTATGAACGAAAAAAAATTATCACTAAAGTTAAAACTTTGTGAAAAGATAGTATCTAAAGTTAAAAATTTCAAAAAAAAAAAATTATTTCATCAGAGTTGTATAGAAAAGTTATGAGTAAAATGGTGGAGTTCAGTTAAACCACACATGGGGGCATGTGATTTCCTCTAAATCACTCGGGGGTGTGTCATGACTAAGGAATGGCTTGGACAAATCACACAAGGCCATGTAATTGTTTTTTAAGGATATATATGTGAGGGTGCATCTATTTGGCCATTTTCGTCCCAATTCTTTTCCTTTTTCTCTTTTTTCGTCTTCCATCTTTTGAACTTGTAAAATTCCTTCTAAAACCTCCTTCAAACATATTTAGATAAATAATCTAAGATTAAAGAGCATGGATTGAATGAATTCAAGCCAAGTTTTGAAGAGAAATTTGGGAATTTCTTCATATAAGGTAAGTTGGTTGATTTATTTTGAAATAAAGCATGAGTTTGAATTGTAAATCATGTGTTTTGATGATTGCTTGTATAAACCATCTTTTGTTGAATTATTTAGATGAATTCTATAAATTTTAGCTTGTGTAGAGATGGTATGGGTGTTGAAAATTGTGCGTTTTGGTAGAAAAACATGTAAATGACTAAATGGAAGTGATTATGGGATTAACATGTGTCGGGTAGAGATTTATGCTAATTACATTAGTTTCGTATAGTTTCCTAAGATTACCTATAATGTGTTTGATGAAATGCCTAAATGAATAAGTTGATACACATGCTTGGGACATGTGGGAATGAGTATTATGTGGAATGAGATTCATAATAGCTTGATGAATATAAATTATATAATTTGAAATGAAATTTTGAACCTAATACTTGAGGATATAGTTAGATGGATGTTAGGATTGTGCAATCTTTATGTTGAGATTGGAGTGGAGGCTTAATTTGGATGAATGATTATGAGGCTAATGAATGGCGATGAAGTGACATGTGTTTTGTATTTAGTTAAATTTTAGAATTTGATTTGGTGATAAATTTTACATACCATGTATAGATTTGATAATTTGGGGGCTAAGCCCTTTGGTAATGGTTTGGATATTTATTTTGACATGATTTTGTAAACCACATGGAAGATAATTTTGTAAATTGAGCATGAGACCTAGTTTTAGCATGAGAATGATACATTGACTTGTAATGCATATGCATGATTCGCATAGGATTAGTCGCGACCTTTAATTCATATAAAGATAGGGTTGTTTATGGCCCCTGATAAACATGAGAATAGTTTGCTTGATGTGTGTTTGTAGCATGATATGATTGTGTTGGGATACTAACAGCCCAAAAATTACATTGTATGTGGTGGCATGACATACAAAATTGATTTGACATGGATTATCATTATTTTCACTGACTTCATGCATTTATTTTTGATGTTTTAATAAGATTGATATTATAGGTACCTAGCTATGGACTAAGTCGTATTTGATCTCAAGCCGAGGTGGATTGTGATAGGTACAAGTTATGTTAGCTCTAATCATGTGATATTTTGAAACTGTTGTATTTGGAAGATAGAAAATATACTTGTGTATGTATAACATTTGAGTGGTGGGATGTATATGTATAGTGGATTATGGTTTATTAATGTATAATTTATAAATGCTTTATTCTTTTTTTTTTATTTGTAATTATAGTAATTTACTTCTACACTGGTTGGTAACCTTATTTCCATATAAAGATGATGAGATGTGCATATGGTCCTTTACCTCCCTAATTATAGCAAATCTTAGGGAGATGCCATTGGATATTTGCTATGAAATCTACACTATTTGAGACTCAGTATAAAATTAGTTTATAAGTTAATGTAATTTATACCTTTAAAGCTTATATAAAATATATGTTATTAATTGAAAGTTATAGAAAAGTTTGTATATTTACAAAAGAATTAAATTGCAATTTTAAAAAATGGAATTAAATTGCAAATTTAGAAAAGAAGAATTGAAAGGTAAATTTGAAAAGAGTAGAGATAAAAAGGGACCTAATTGAAATTTATGAAAATAGGAGAACTGCTGGCAATGATTTGGACTAGACAATGCATGGTAAGATCAGTTGTCTGCCTTACATTAATGCATGCTAAGTAACTACCTAAGCTTAGCCTATAAAAGTGATAGCAAGCATCAGTAAAAAGATGATACTCAAAGCAGCCAAGAGGAAGAAAGTTGAACAGAATAGCACCCGACATCCCAACCAATTTTAACATTTATTTACTTAGTTATTTTCTAGGTATGCACAGTTGCCTTTGACATCCACTTAGATATTGAAAAATATTTTTTCTTCTATCTTGTCTACATGTATAATGGTTGCATTTTCAACTAAGTTTTGAAAAAAAAATTGCATTGTGAAAGCTTAAATGAATTTTGAATTGCTTTTTATGTATGAATAATATATTTATAGTATAGTAAAATTCTTAAAAGAAATTTTTAATTTGAAGGCCGTTACTATTAGAAATTGATTATAATGGGTTTAGTTTGAATATTCTCTTCATATTAATAAATCAATTTTAGAATAATGCTTTGATTGTGTTTTAAATTTTTTTTAAAAAGAAATTTTACAACTATTCAAAATTAATTTAACCAACTGGGTGGCATAGATATGAACATGTATAATTTAATATGCCAAATCCATTAATGAGATGAGATTTATATGTTAGATTAGCCATCCAAATATAAAATATATGATATGTGTATATGTAAGAATTTAAAATATAAAGGAATTTGCATGTAGGTACCCAAAACCTATAATGCAAAAATATAAAATAGTCTTTTTTCCTTGTTTAGTTAAAGAAAAACAGAAGGTTGAGGAAACAAGCTAATATTCCAAGGAAGCAAGCAACACCTTAAAATCATTTATTTTAAATATTAAAGTGATTTGGAATTCCTTTCATTATGATATTTTTAAATTAATTTACGGATGGTCATCCTCATAATATGATTTAGAAAATATTTTTATTAATTTTTTTAGATAATTATTCAAAATTTTCTCTACTTGAAAATAATTTAGAATGATGAATGTGGCTATTTCTTAAAAATTATACTAATATCCATTTTAAAAGTTTAAGCAAACCAAAGACTCCCTTTAATGTGACCAAGTCACTAATATAGACCTAAACACCTGCGACATACATTCTAAAATAGAGAGTAAACATATTAATGGTTGTCTGGCTAACGTACTGTCTAATGAAAGTATAAAGTGTAAATGTGAATATGCATTATTACAACATGCCAAATTTTGAACTAAAAATGTTTACTTAAATGAAAATACTTGCTTGCTAAGTTTAGTACTCACGTTTTATTTTCCCAACTTTAGACAAGTAGAGTAAAATTCAATAAAAGATATTTTAGCTTAGAGACTCTCGAAGTTGTACAACTTAGAGACTCTCTTAAAGTTGTAATATTCTTATATACTTTGTGTGAATGGATATACTGTGAAGATACAATATTATACAAGTACTAAGTTACAAAGACTGATGATGTAAATATATATTAATTTATGGAAAATACTATATGATTTTAATTATATGTGTGTGAATGTTTATAAATTGAAATGAGATTAAATTGAAGATTTCGTCACATAAAATTAATGTAAAGTGAATTCAAAATGAGTATGATGACAGAATTGACATTCTTTCTTATTCTACAACTGAAATGCATTCTCGAAGGCATAGTCATGTCATAAACTAAGTACATTAAAGTGATCTTGAAAAAGTCCAAAATAAAATCTACAAAATCAATATTCACACCAATGAGTATAAGTACAAAAATAGATAGAGATAAGACAGGTAACAGTGTAAATAAAAATTTATACCAGATTATGATTAGATCCCTTTTGTATCTTACTGTTAGTAAAACTAACATTCTATTTAGTATATGTTAATGTGTGAGATTTTAAACAAATCCAAAAGAATCACATATGAGTTCTATTAAAGGAACTTTTAGATATTTATTAAATACTCCAAATCTAGGTCTGTAATATTTCAGAGATTCTACTTTTAAGTTACATCAGGTGTTTTGATGTTGATTGTACTAAATACAATGCAGATAGGAAAACTACAAGTGAAACTTGCTAATTTTTAGAGAGTACGCTAGTATCTTGAAATTTTAGAAAATAATCCATTGTTGCATTCTCCATAGCTGAATTAGAGTATGTTGCAATAGCCAATTGTTGTGCCTAGATTTTTTGAATGAATCGGCAATTATGTGATTATGGATTTGATTTTTTCTGACATGCTAATTTGTTGTGAATACAAGTGGCATAAATTTGTTAAGAAATCTTGTACAACATACTCACACTAAATACATCAAGGTAAGATTTCATTTTATTCAAAATAATATGCAACACCATAATATTTGCATGGAATTTATTCCAACTTAGCCACCATGGATAGATATTTTCATAAAAACACTTCCAAATGAGTGATTTATACAATAAGAAGAAAATTAGGTATAATTAATCCATTTTCTTAATATGTGTTTAAGAGTATTATTTATGTATGAGTATTTCATGAAATGAATTTGACTAAAACCTGAAGTGCAAAAGGCTGATGAATTTCTAAAATCAGTTGACAAATTCACATGGACAAAGACTTAAATGATTCATCTTGATTCTTTCATCTCTAACTTAAGAATCTTATGTTCAAAGCTCTAGCAATTTCGTGGTCTTTTGACGACTTTTAGTGAGGAATCTTCTTTTTGTGCTTCTTTGATTACCTCGATTTGCCTTTGCATCATGCTTTCCTTGAATCCATTCACATTGCTTTTATTCTATAGAAAAACCAATTCTTTTCTCTTCTTCTCTTGCCAAATCCTCCCTTATGTCTCTCATTTTGAAAATTCCACTTTTTGAGATAAAACCTAAACCTATCCAGTCAAGCCCCAATCTAAATATCTTAGTCTATCTGTTAAAAACTTGTTGCCTAATTTTCTGCAAGTGTACAAGTTGCACAAGTAATATTTATGAATGAGCAGTATATTGTTCCCACAGAGACTTACATTAAATATTCACTATTTTCTAAACACTAAAAATTACGTTTTAATTAGATGAACTTAAATAAAAATTAAGATGTTTAAAGTAAAAGAGAAAAGTGAGAGAAGATAAGTTGATGTGAACATGAGTAAACTAAATGAGAAACTCTTACCAATGGATTACAACTCCACTTGCTCATCCCCATGATTTACAACTTCCTTAGAAGGAATTTTTGCAATTAATGGAGATTTTATGATTTCTTAGAATTTTTGGTATATTTTTGAAGATATTTATTTTGTAATATAAATATGAGATGCAGTGACAAACAATTGAACATATAAAATAATAGAATGAGAAAATGGGATGTAGCTTTTCAATTCTTTTAATGAATCACAAAAGTGTTAATTTGTACATGAATTGAAGGGCTAAAGATCAAACCTCTTGCAATCTCGGTCTAGTGATTCATCAAGAATAATTATCTTTTTAGCTTGGTTAGCCCACCCTAATTTATATACTTTTATTTTTATGAAAAGTGGACCTAAGTGCATTCAATTTACATACCTAATTTTACAAAATCTTGGATATATTTAAAATATTTTTGTACATTTCAAAAATAACATTTTTAGGTAAAAATTATTATTATTTTTTGTTGGAATAGGTAAAACTTATTTAAATATTTTGGAAACTTTAAAATTGTAAAATTTAAAGATATATTTGTAAAATATAATATGTGGATTAAATACAGTTTGAACTGCGTTTTTGTGAATTTTTTTTAAAGAAATACACCTACGCCTATAAATGGTTCAATCAAAGTAGTCTTATTAGCACCAATCGAACAACACTCGGTTGGTCACCGTACCTAAGGTGTGCTATGATGGAGTGGAGTTTGAATCTCACACGGAATTTTCGACCTCAATTTAAATTGGGAGTGGTTGGTCTCCCTAAAAAATAATTGAGAGCATGATGTCTCTCTTAATGATGTCTCTCTTATGGATTATCAAGAGCTTTAGGTCTCTCTTATGGATCAATAAGAGCTCATTGTCTACTCTATGAATAGGATTGATCTGTAATATCTGATCTCATGTTTTAGCGTGCATGTAGAACCATGGATGCATGCCTGCTGCTAGCAGCTGGCAATCAAGTAGTCATCTATGGTCTCCTGTCCTGGCCAGACTACATAATATAGGAAATAACATTTGGAGCGCAGCTCATGCATGGGTTTCATTTGGCATTAATTCATACAGAATGCTAATATAATTAAGAAGAGGAGGGATCATGTTAGCCCACATCAAAAATCCTATTTAAAATAATTTTTTTTATTTTTTCTTCGTACACTTATTTATCTAAGTATATTTAATATATAAATCAAGTTTTATTATTTTTGGATATGTGTATATATTTTTTTAGATTTTTAAAAATAAGGGTATTTTAAACACATATATACACATAGATATTTTAAAATCTCAAAAAAATGGATAAATATATTCAAAAATGGTAAAACTTGGTCTATATGTTAAATATACTTAGATAAACAAGTGCATGTTGGTCCCGAGTTAATAGCAATTACCCAAGAGGGAAGGGGTGAATTGGATATTTAAAAAATTTACAACTTAAACAGAAACTTTACCCCGGATTAATCTAGTCCCCTTTATGAAGAAACAAGACGGAAAGCAATATAATGTAGAGAGCAAAAATATAAATCAATATACAAGATTTTATAGTAGTTCGGGCAACCTCCCTACTCCACTCTTCCAAGCTCATACCCCTTGTGACTTGGGTTCCACTATGTATTTTGCAAATACAACTAGAGCCACTGCTCTCTTCTAGATTCCAGCTCTAGGGGGCATCAACAATCCACAGCACAAGTAAGTGACAAGTTCCACTCCAATCATACACTACTTTGCTTACACTTGATCTTAGTTACCCTAACTAAATCAAGTTCAATACAATAATAAGAATAAAAGAAAGATTCTACACGTTACTATTGTGTAGAGACAATTTTGGCGCAGAGAAGAACTTGTTGTGTAGACTTTGAGATTCAGCGAGCAGCTCTTGTAAGTTTGAAAGCAAAGTTCTTCTTCTAAAGGTTGGCTTGAACACTTAAAGCTCTTGAAGATAGGAGTTATGCACATTCAATGATTCTCAACTACCCTCCTTGTTCATATTGAATGCCTTTTATAATTGTGGAGGGAATCCGAACGTTTGAAGGTAGGTGGCGCGCATTTAATACGCCAACGTTCGAATATTTTCCGACCGTTGCGACCCAAGTCGCAGGTGGAGTCAACTTCGGGTGCGACTTCGCCCAAGTCGCAGATGGAGTCGACTTCGGGTGCGACTTCGCCAATTCGCAACTACTTCAAGTTCCAGTCTGGGTCGACTTGGTCCTCGACTTGACCCAAGTCGCACGTGGAGTCGACTTCGGTTGCGACTTCACCTCGGTAGTTTGCTTGATGAACTTGAAGTCTTCAGAGATGACTTTCATTATTTATTTTACTTCATATTGATTGTTCTCTCTTACATCTCTTTACATAGAATACTTTGGATTCCTTTGAGTTCTTGAGTCTTGAATCTTGGAATGCATTACTTACTTGAATGCCTTCATTGTTTAGTTGTTCTTCCTTTGAGACTCTTTATAATTCTCACTTTTGACTTCATGTCTTGAATCTTGAGTCTTTGAGTTGTCTTTTTCCTTCATCTTCTTTTGAAACTCTTGAGTTTACTATTTATCTTGATCTGCATGTTTCCGTTCTGAAGTCGAAATCGCAGTCGACTTGATCTGCTACTTCGCCCAAGTCGCATGTAGAGTCGACTTGGGATGTGACTTTGGCAGCCCCTGTTCTTGGTTTCAACTCTGGACAGAAACGACACCTCCAAGTCGCTACCGGAGTCGACTTGGTCTGCGACTTCACCTCAAGTCGCAAGTGGAGTCGACTTGGGGTGCGACTTCAGCACTTCTCGGTCTTGACTTCAACTCTAGAAGGAAACATTATTTCGAAGTCGAAGCTGGAGTCGACTTGGTCTGCGACTTCGGCCAAGTCGCATGCGGAGTCGACTTCGTTTGCGACTTTGACAGCTCTGCTCCTCGTTTTCAACTCTAGAAGGAAATGACGCATCGAAGTCGATACTGGAGTCGACTTGGGGATCGACTTGGCCTTAAGTCGATGCCTGAGTCGACTTGGAAATCGACTTGACTTGTCATGCTTCATATTCTTCAAATTTATAACCTTTAATCATTTTCACAAACATGTTAGTAACCAAGACTTACTCAAATTGATTTGTTAATCATCAAAACATAGACGTGGCTTATTTTCCACATATTTCCAACAATGCACAAAGAAAAAAATACAACAAAGTTGTTGCAAATAGATTTTCTAAGATGGGCCAAGCAGGACATTTACTTAGCCCAGGCTAACAGGATCACTCCTCAATTAAGAAAGGATTTTTTTGCATTTTATTCGAAGTATGCGTTTTTTCCTTTTAAACTTTGAGATTTTCCTAGTTGCATTTAGAATCTCTTAAGTTTGGTACCTTTATTTTTTGAAGCTTGCTGCGGTACAAATATTATAATGACGACGATGCACTTAGATCATGTCTTCCGAGGATGTTGATAAACCCTAGTTAAGTTGACTTACTTGATAATGTACTGTGCACATTATGTAAAATTTTTATTTTATTTAGAACTCTCATTATCAATTAAAAATTTATATATAAATTATTTTAAATCATATAATAAATTACTGCAAAGAATTTATATACCTATTTTATAATAAACGATAAAAAAATTGTCCTGTAAGTAAAAGAAATTTGTAATTAAAGGCAAAAAACTGAGTTTTTTTATTTTTATTAAAAGCCAGTATAATTATATAATAATTTAGTAAATGAGTTTAAACAATTTTGTATTTGTATACAAAAATTAATTTAAATTATTTAATAAATTATTATATAATTTATTTTAAAAAAAATTATTGTATGAAACTCATTAATTTATTTCGAGGAATATTTTCAACTAGGGATTTAATTTTTAAATATTTATTGTCTGAAATTAATTAATTAATTTGTTTCGAGGAATATTTTCAACTAGGAAATTAATTTTTAAATATTTATAGTCTGAAATTAATTAATCAATTTATTTTGAGGAATATGTTCAAGAATAATTTTTGAAAAATATTTTGTGAAAGCTTGTTTAAAAATAATTTTTTTTATCTATTTTAAATGAATTTTCTTATATTTTCTCTTTCGTGAAAAGATACTAAATTTGAATATTATTCACTATAGGAATTTGTAAAATGTGAAAGATACCAACAAATTTATTTAGTGAAAAACAATATAAAATTTTTTATTAGCGATAAATATTTTCCACTGCCAAGTGAACTCAAAGAAGAGTCAACTCAGTTTTGAAGGAAGACAACTCTCTTTCTATGGAGTAGAGTCGAAGACTCATGCATAAAGATATTCATCTCATATGAAGAGGGCATTTTAGTGTTTTTCAGTTGCAGATATTGGACGTTATTTGGGTTTTTGGACACTGCAAAAAGGTAAGGTTTTAATTTAAAGTTGCAAAGGAAGTAAACTTTCAAGGTTCAAAATTAAATGAAAATATGCAAACTTCATGGTTCAAAAAGAAAATATGCATAATTTGAGGACTAAAAATGCAAAAAAAAGGTGTACAATACAAACATAGGTAGGGTATATTTGATAAGGAATAAAACTTTTGATGAAAATTTTTAGAGAGTAAAAGTTGTCAAATGATGTGATATAATAGGAAGAATGATGAGTAGTAAAGAGGATAAAGTTAAAATAGATAGGTTAGTTCTGTGGAAAGTTGTGTAGAAATGATTAAAAATAGGATAATTGTACAGGAAAATATGAAAAAATGATTGAAAAATATAATAGTTGTGTACAGTGAAAAATTTTAGAATAAAAAATTTTAACGTGATATTTTCTATTAATTGACAAACACACCCGTAGTATGTACGGAAATAAATTCCTTTTGGCTGTCGGATTAATTTGTCATGGACATTTGTATTCCATTGCATACGTACGTGACATATATACACTCCGTCGCCATCGCCATCGCCATAGCCATCGCCATCAGAGTCAACATTCCATCCATCTGTAAACTACAATCATCGCTATATAAAATAAAATAATCCCTTACAAGTTGCAAGGAATGTGACACCCAACGACATTTGTATCGATCACCTGCATATTAATAATCATATACTAGTAAAGTTAAGCATGCCGACTTAGCACTAATATTGATTTTAATATCAGACATTTCACATATGTATATATTAATTTATATCCGTCGCATGACTTTCAGAAGATATATATATATTTTTTTTTCTTTTGGATAGATTTAACCTTTCCTATCTTCAACAAGAAACCGCTTAACCAATCCTCCCTTCATATACGCTATCTTCAACCACCGAAGAAAAAGAAAATCGTTAATATCATCAAAATTAAGGATAAATTAAGTGATCAGCTGTAAGGCACTTAAAATTAAACGTTTTTTCAATCCTAATTATATTTGTAAAGCTTCGCCATTTTCAACTCTGATCTTACTTTTAAAACTTCAGCCTGTCCTTAATTTTATTTTTAAAAACCCCAACACAACTCTAAACAACCAGTTAATAATTTTGCCAGGTTTAGCTTAGAATAAAAATTAAAAATTGACTTGGATTATAAAGGTAAATTTTCTTAAAATAGAAAAACAAAAAAGTTTCATGGACAGCTCCATTCAATAATCAGTTGTGTTGAACCGTTAGCATATGCTTGAAAGCTTATTAAAGTATTTGTGCACACGAGAAACTTTTCATTCTTGATAATCATCTTATTTTTTAATTATTTTTTCTTTTTTTTTTACAATTATCCTACTTTTTAATCATTTTTACCCAACTACATGTATATCTAACTTATCTATTTTAATTTTATTTTCTTTACCTACCGTCTCTACCCATTTTATATTACATTATTTTCTCTAATTTCAAAAATTTTGCACAAAAAACTTTATAACAAAAATTTTATCACCTCTCAAACACAAAAAAACAAAAAGCTTTTCTCGATTTTCAATATTATCTTTCCGATTCTCATTAATATACAGTAATCTTCTTTATGTAGTTTTTCATCCAATCAATCCCTTCTTATACTCGAGGACACCCTTAGGAATTGGCTAAAGGAAAATTAATAATAATAATAATAATAATAATAATAATAATAATTGACGTGGAAGAATATCATATATCCACACTGCATTCAATCCATGGGCCTATTTATTTCTCCCTAGCAAGCTTATTTGAGTTTGAATATTTTGAGAGACTAGCTACTGTCCCGCCCATGCATCATGGGAAGAACTAAGGGAGTAGTGCAGGGCTCCTCCATTAGTGTTTGCACAGGTCACATTCACATGCATTTCAATCATTCATCTCCTCACGCGCATTGCAACTCTAGTATTTAATGTTTTTGGTATGTCTTTTTTTAATGCCTCTACTCTACTCTGCTGGATTGGCTCTCCATACACTGCCATCCAGCAACACGCACACAATCCACAATTCTTCTCTTTACTGTTAGGCATTAGTTGGAGAATGGTGGGGATGGAATGAGATGGATACTATATAAGTAAAGTAGAAATAAAGTGGGAACGAATAAAATAATTATATGGAAAAAATATAAAAAAATGGTTGAAATACTGAGAGAAAAATGAAAATAGAGTACAGTAATTAGATAATTAATTATTGTTACTTTTCAATTCACATGGATTCTATTTCAATCCTTGGATAAAATATAAAGCAGCCATCCTATTCCTAGATAGCAACATCATGTCATCAAATAAAAGACCCACCGAGCTGTTAATATATATAGCAAAATTGGAAAGAAGTCCAGCTATTTTTTCTTTTTTTCCTTTTCTTTTTTTTTTTGGAAAAAAAATGGTTGCGTCAGGACCACCAGTGCAGTAAGCATGCATCAGATGTCTTTCAAATGGAGCGGATCATGAACATGGCCACCTTAGCAGATTATAGCACTCAAAAATAGAAAAACATTCAAGCTCTTTAATTAATTAATTAATTAATTACATGTCCGATTTTGCATACTCACCATCTAATTAAATGTACGAGATTTGCCTACTTAGCCACAATTGATGCATATTTTGGAATATTGCTCTATGTGTGTATATACATGTAAGTTAAAATTTCCAAAACCAAGATGACCCGTTCTTAATAGGAGTGGGAATCTGGACGGTCAAAGAATTGTTGTTTTTGTATAGACAGGAGAAAAGGAAGAAAATGTTCATCAGCTCTTGAAATTAAGACTCTTAACAATTTTCAACTGCCTTAATTATTATCAA
Organism: Annona squamosa; assembly: GCA_035584095.1. Taxonomy (NCBI): domain Eukaryota; kingdom Viridiplantae; phylum Streptophyta; class Magnoliopsida; order Magnoliales; family Annonaceae; genus Annona; species Annona squamosa. The sequence continues at coordinate 52,042,894 of JAXCLR010000105.1, read as the reverse complement.
TTAATTCAAAAGGAAGTACAATACTTTATTATCTTTATGGTGTTTTTACTATGAATTGATACTCAATAAATACTGGCCAAGCAATGCGTGCTGCATATATAGCAAAGGTTGTAAATTTGTGTTTCGCTCTTTCCATGGCTAATGAGTGAAAGCTATATATGTGTGCGCGCCTCCTCCTCCAAATTAAAATATCTCTGTTTGGTTGAGTGTGAGAGGCGAGCTTTCGTAGAAAATGGGTGCTGGATTGAGCATTAGGAGAGATGTCATTAGCCATACATAATTAATGGGTACTGATTTAAAAGAATGTAGAATATGCACAGAAATATTTAATTAATAACACCCAAATATAAAAAAAAAATTTCAGCAAAAAATTAAGCACTCGATCCCCGGAAATACGAAAGCAGATGAAATGGACCACCGTACTTAAAGGTGCAGTGATGGAGAAGGAGAATGGCAACATGGTGGTCCAAATTCAGCAGAAAAAGTGTCTGACTTGTTCCTCAATGGATTTTACAAAAAAAAAAAAAAAATCACATGTTTCTGTCCAATGGTGCATGCAAGTAGTTGGGTGATAGACTATGAATACAGAAAGAAAAATGATACATGCGTCTAGCATGATTTATTATGTAACTAAGAGCAATTAATACACCAAAAGAGAATGTGTGTATTAATTAATGAGGTGATAACTACCACTGGAATAATAATAATTGATTGTCCTTTCAACTGAACTGTTTATAGATTAATTAATTGGGTAGAAGCGTGTAATAAGAAGACTGCAGAGGCTTGAGAGGAGATGAGGAATGAATATTAGAAAGGATTAGGTCCCACATCCAAATTGTTTGGTTAAAAGTAGCTCTTTGTTGTGGGAGGTCAAAAGACATGTTGAGTCTCTGCTCTTTCTTTACTGGAGGGTGGTTGTGGGCGATGATTCAGAGCATGTCAGCATCTACCCACACCAGCACACTTCTCTCTGCCTCTCTCTGCAAGTCTCAGAAATTAAGCTAGCTTCGGTTTTGGAGGTGGGTATGTATGTTATTAAGAATCTATGCATGATGGTTAGAATATGCACAAGGAGACTTGTAAAGGATTTATAATCAATGAGGGATCAAAGGATTGCAAAGGTATCTCTATATGTGGTGCCCCCCCTCCTCCAAAAAAAAAAAAGAAAAAGAAAAGAAGAAAGGCTTGTGAAGGATTGATTGTAGAATTAAGGGTTGGTTGTTTCATAAGGAAGAGACATGGAGAGAGAGGCCCTTAATTTGCTTCATGCGTGCTTGCTCCATGTTGTTATTAATTCTTTTCATTTTCAAGTCAACCATCAGATGCTATTCTACACGCCACACTGTCTTTTTTTTATTTACAAACACCATGCACTTGTATTGGTATCCTCAAACATCAGCAACTAACTCTCTCTCTCTCTCTGCCGTGCCAATGTTGCAAATGCAGTGTACATCTCTTTCAATGGAAAACTGCAAAGCTGCATTCGTCAGCTTAATTAGTCTTAGTTATGGATAGTCAATCCTATTGTCGATTTTGAGCTATATTATTATTTTCAGCTATATTAAATGTTGCTTCTGTACGCTATCAAAAATATATATATATATTGCTTTTGTATTTATGTGATATAAAAATGACTATATGTAATTTAACTACATGTCACAATTTAAAAACAACTAAGTATATTTATAGTTGTGGACTAGGATGTATCCTAACGAGTACAAGTGATCCGGCTTCAAAGGGGGCTTGATGAAACCATGTAATAAAAATATATACATAGCTAAATAATTAATTAAGCTAAAATACATTTAATGAACTCGTATCATCTGCAACCGAAAGATAACTACATCCCACAAAATTTGTTGTCGAGTGATCATTATTAGTTTAAGGCACTTTTGGCCCAATATTTCCATGGAGCACTTAATTAGAAAAGATTTTGAGATTAAGCATATTTAAATATGATGCATGATCTTTTTTATATTAAAATGGTTAAATGTCTCACTTCCTTCCAAATTTAATGTCCTAATATCTGCGTTAGATGATTACCCCACTTAGGTCCCCTTTAAAGAAAGGATAACAAAGTTATTTTTTATACACAACTTTAAATCCTAGACCTCCTGCTATAATATATACTCGTATGAGTAGAAATATTTAAATAATGACACAACATACAATCATTACAAAACACATTATTATATTCAAGTACATTTATAATTCTTACCCAATAAAAGAAATTTTTTCAATAACACTCCACGCCACGCTAGAATAAAAATTGTAAAAATTTCCACAAAATAAAAAAATAAAAAAATTCTCACACCACATAAGTGAGAGAAAAGATGAGAAAATCAAACTTATAAGCAACTAACAATAAGCTAATATGAGTTACCATCCCTGACGGACGGCTTTTTATTTATATTTAGAATCAACATCTTCTACTTCTTTTTCTATTTTTGTCTAATTGAAATTTTACTTATAATTTTATACTTTTTTCATCTCATATTACATGCTAAGTCGATAAAACATCATAAATGCATATGAATTAATTTTATAATATTAATTACTTATTTTCAAATCAAATATATGCATTATATTAAATATAATAAAATATACTTATAGAAAAAAGAATTACTATAATGTAATATTTATGAAACTAATATTAATAAAAAATATTTTTTGAAATGCTTCAACAATCTGATCGTCGCTGAAATAAGAGGCCCAACCTGATCTGACCTGCGTGGGGTGCGGGATACCATTTCGATTTCGCCAATGAAATGACGACAGCACTCAGCTCGCTGTCGCGCTCGCTTTTTATTTATTTATTTATATTTGTTTTTCCCTGTGATAACCAGAAAAAGAATTCAAATAAATAAATAAATGCCCCACTGATCTCCTGTCCCACCAAGTAAAAATAAATAAAAATCCAACTTAGGAACACGTAGGATGGTGAACTTGAAATCAGTAGAGGCGTTTTTGGTTATAAAAAAAAAATTACTCAAATATCTAATTTTTAAAATTTTTACCTTTATATTTCTAATTATTTTCTGGTATTTTTCCAACAACTTTCCGGTATCAACAGTGCTATAGAACTCCTGTACCAGCGGAGTAGGAATCGGATGGCGCATTTGAAATCAGAAGCAGCTGCCGCTCGTCAAAATACTAGTTTTCCACCATCGTAATTCACAAGCAAGACATTTGACTAAATGGCCTTCAATATGCACTATTATTATAATAAATATTATTATTATTATTGTTAGTATTATTAATTTTTTATACCCTTTCGGGATTCGCTTCTAGTATTTAAAGTCCACACGGATATGGCATACGACTCTAATGGAAGAACAGATATGCAGTGTTCAATCACAGCATTACCTTGACTAATTGGATGGATGGATGGATGGATGGTAGGATGGGAACGGAAATTCATTTCTATTAAAAATCGGTTTAATCTTCTTTTCCCTTGCATCCATGATCCAACAGCGCATTCCCCCAAAACGCGGAAAGGGCTTTTTTTTTTTTTTTTTTTTTTTTTTTGTTTTGAACTTTTTGAAAAAGATATCAAAATCTCTCCTAAAGATAACCATGAGAACAAACAGTTCAGATAGGTCAGTTTTACCATCACAAATGCAATTCGATGGTTGGATTAGGTGAGTGGCAGGGATGTCAGAGCAGTCTGCTTTTCTCCTCCAGATGGCCCATACCATATGCAATGCAACCATCATTGTAATAGCATCTCATCTCATCTCATCTCTTCCTTTCTTTCTTTTCTTCTATTTAAGATAAATGAGTCCAGATTTTGGGAAACCTATTTTGGTTAACACACCTAATAAGAACTTAACTCTTATCTATTGGATCGCCAAATTCTATCTATCAATCTATTAAATGTATCATGATTTGTTTGATGAGGAAGACTCTTCTCATTTGTTCATCATCACTGTGCCTATCCTCAACCTACTTTGTGTGAAATGAACATGACAAAATAACTTATACTCGATATTAATTTTAAATTTGTATTTATTGGTTGATTAAATAATTATATAAAATATCATTATATTCTCCAGTGTAAGGTGAATATATTTAAATCTTTTTCATAATTTATATATAAATATATATTTTTAAGCAAATATATCCTACGCAAATACATAATAATAACACATCATTTTTTGCTTTCCTGATGAATACAGTAATTACATCAGAGAATCATTCGAAAGCATGTCATCCTGATGGGTTCCACGGATCGGACGGCTGAGATTGAGCGGTGGTGGCAGAAATGGTGAATCCTGGAAACAGAGTAGGCGGAGAGAGGAGAGCAACATAAGAAGCACAAAGCGGCTGCAGCAGCGCAGCACTAGCTCTCTCTCTCTCTCCGTTTTTTATCTTCGGAGCCGTTGTTGTTGGGAAGAGACAGAGCGAAGAAAAAGCAAAAGCGATAGCTACCCTCCAATCTGTAGCTTTTCTCTTTCTTTCTCTCGCATTTCCCGAGAAAGAGAAAGTCTTCCTCTTCTACCCGTCGTCTTCCTCTTCTTCTTCTTTCTTCAGCTCCAGTCGAGTCGAACGAGTCAAAAACTACACTCCTACTTCCTTGTAGCCGTTGCATTGTCCCAATCGGATCTCTCCAACGGCTACTTCGTTTTCGAAAAGACACAAAAGAAAAAGAGAGAAGGAAAAAAAAGGCTTTCCTTTCCCTTTTCTTTTCTTTTCTCCTAAACAACGAAAAAGAAAAGAAAGAAAGAAAGAAATCCATTTCTTCCTTCCTTGTCAAGAGAAAGCAGAGGAAAGAAGGAACCGCCCCAAAAGAGCAAGATCGCCCATTTCGCCGGAAATGGCTGCCCAAAATCGTACCGACTCCACCGAATCCGGCAACGTTTTCACCCACCACCTGTCGTCCAAGACCTCCATTCTCGGCCTGAAGGTCTACACCATTGTCGGCATCTGCGTGGGGCTTGCGCTGCTGGCCCTCCTCTCCATTTTCATCTGCGTGTATCGCAAGTCCAGGAACCGTCGGATGATCAAGGTGAAGCACGCTTCCGGCCTCATTCCCATGATTTCCAAGGACATCACCGAAGTGAAGAAGAGGGTGCCGTCGGCGGTGGAGGATCCGTCGGAGACTGGGAAGAAGGATGAGGTGGTGGTGGTGGGGGGTTTTGGTGCGGAACGGGTGGGCGTGGTGGATTTGGAGTCTGGGAAGAGGAGCGCGGAGAGCAAAGTATCCGGTGGAAGTGGAACGTCGTCGTCGGCGGTTTCAGGATCGGATGCTTCGAATCTGGGGTGGGGGAGGTGGTATGCTCTGACAGAGCTGGAGGCAGCTACGGAAGGTTTTAATAGCGAGAATGTGATCGGAGAAGGAGGATATGGAGTGGTTTACAGGGGAGTTTTGCCTGACAACTCCGTCGTGGCTGTCAAGAATCTTCTCAACAACAAGTAAATGTCTTTTCAACAAGTACTCATGGATGCATGCATTTTCAATCACGCATATCCACATTTGGTCTTTTCTTTTAATTTTGATGCCTCCGATGGGAGGAAAAATTCAACTTTTTCGATTTCTTTCAATCTATTTTCTTGGGGAATGAAAATCAACCTTTTCTATGGCCTGGACACGGATTTTTCTGAAGTAAAAACATCTGTACTCAAAAATAGATCTGGAAATGGAAACGACAGGAAATGGCTTTGTGATCAGTTCAAATTAGATGATCAGGGCATGCACATGGGTGATGATTGTAAAATCGAGAGCCGGTAAATGGGTTGTCAAATTTTCAACAATTAGGTAAATGCGTCAGATTTGTTTCAGGGTACACGGCAACGAATTTTTGGTTGGTCAGATATTTCTTATTTTGTTGCATGTCCTCCGCTGTTCTTGTTGTGAAGCTTTTTTTTTTTTTTTTTTTTCCTTTTTAAAAGGATCGTTGTTAAAAATGGATGATAGTTTCAAAAAGCAAGTATATCTTGGTACATGCAGGATTCTGAAGATATGAAATTCGGTTCCTTTTTGACCCTTCCTTTGTTCAGTTTAATGGAATTGTGATCTTTGGTGGCTTTTTGTTTTTGCTAAATTTGATAATCAGTTCAGTCTGTGGTAATGCATGCAATTGTAGAAGACCATGCTCTGGTTTTGTTCAAGCATCAGAGATGTTATGATTTATTATATAGACATGGCTGTCCGAATATATGCAGGGGTCAGGCTGAGAGGGAGTTCAAAGTGGAAGTAGAAGCGATTGGCAAAGTCAGGCATAAGAATCTAGTGGGGCTTCTTGGCTACTGTGCAGATGGTGCTAAGAGGTTTGTGAAACTTTCTTCCTTTTTGGATTTTATGGTCATGTTTAAACTATTCCGTTTTCTTGCAATGTGATCTATAACTCTCTTTACAAATATTGTTTGTTTCTGAAGGCAGTTTTGTTTATTGTTTAGGATGCTTGTATATGAATACGTGGACAATGGCAACTTGGAGCAATGGTTGCATGGTGATGTTGGCCCAGTCAGCCCTCTTTCATGGGATATTAGAATGAAAATTGCCATCGGCACAGCTAAAGGGTGCGTTATTCACCCTTTGTTACAGGGAACTTGAACTCGATTTTACAACTGCCCGCCCGCACACCCCCCTCCCCCCAAAACCTCTCCCTCCTTCTCCCTCTCTCCAAATGCTTATGCAGTTTATGTTAACTTCCTGTAATTTTCCTCGTCATGCAAGTGAAGTTGAATCGAAAATGATAGTATTGCTTTTGTCATTCTTCATGCTATTGTGTCATCATGCAATTAATTTGCTATAGTTCTTTGGTACATGATATCAGCTGGTTGTAAGAGTTATATCTCATCTGCAGGTTAGCTTATCTACACGAAGGCTTAGAGCCCAAAGTTGTTCACAGAGATATCAAATCCAGCAACATACTATTGGATAGACATTGGAATCCTAAGGTCTCAGATTTTGGACTTGCCAAGCTCCTTGGATCAGAATCAAGCTATGTTACGACACGTGTGATGGGAACATTTGGGTTTGCTCTCTCTCTCTCTCTCTCTCTCTCTCTCTCTCTCACCTATTTCGTTTTGGTACTTTCTAAGACTTCTTTGCTCATTTAATTGATATTTTGTGAATTGAATTGGATGGTGGATTTTGTGAGACCATTTGCATCACTCTAATTGTTAATATTTGGAGTCTTAGCACTTACATTTGAATACTCGGGAAACAGATATGTTTCCATGGTTGAGATCCCAGTGTTCTGAAGAATGTCTCTACTGATAAAATTTTAAAAGTATGCTACATTAATCACTTGTCATGTTTATGGACAGATACGTAGCACCCGAATATGCAAGCACTGGTATGCTTAATGAGGGAAGTGATGTGTACAGCTTCGGAGTACTGCTTATGGAAATAATTTCAGGAAGGAGCCCTGTTGATTACGGCAGACCTTCTGGAGAGGTCGTAGAACGTATTTATATTTTTATTTATTTTTCGCTGCTGCTGCTTTTTCTCTTTCTTCTAGTGCTGTAACTAGTTGCCACTGCTTTTTCGTCTGCTTCCTGTTGTTTGTTTCTTGTGCTGTCCAACCTGTTTGAGCATTACTCATTATTAATCTTGTTGTCATCCTTTGTTCTGCAGGTAAATTTGGTTGAATGGTTCAAAGGAATGGTAGGCAGTCGCCGAGGAGAAGAAGTATTGGACTCATTGATAGATGTCCAACCTCCACCAAGGGCTTTGAAGCGGGTTTTGCTAGTGTGCCTCCGTTGTATAGATTTGGATGCTCAAAAAAGACCAAAGATGGGACAAGTTGTTCACATGCTTGAGGCAGATGAATTTCCTTTTCGTTCGGTAAGGCTTGAGTCACTTACCTGTTAGATTTTATTTTTTCTAGAATGATTCAATATTTAGAGAAATAAAATTGCTGTCCTACAATGGCAGTAAAGAGTACTCTTGTCGCATAGTTTCAAGCAACTTACTGGCAATTTCATTGGTACTTGGTAGCCTAGCTTTTTAAGTTTCATCTATGGACCAATTAAAATGATTCCTAAAATAGAGACACTTCTATGAAACCCTTCTTCTATGAAACCCCTTCTATTTTTAAAATCTGGATAGTTGATAGAAAATCCACTCTATCAATTGTATTTAGCATCATTTATAGTATCTTGGAAACCCTTTTATTTTTTTAATTTCACTATATATGGGTCTCATCTATAAATGTGTAAAACCAACATAATAAAATAGTTGAATATTAAAATATCAACTTTAAAGTAGTTTTTTCTGCATCTAAACCATCTAAAATATCAATAATATATAGGTAAATGAAAAGTATTGTTACACTCTAATATATGTGTGAATGGATCTAAGCATTTTTCATAATTGCCAGTAAGTTTCAAGCAACTTACTGGCAATTTCATTAGTACTTGGTAGCCTAGCTGTTTAAGTTTCATCTATGGACCAATTAAAATGATTCCTAAAATAGAGACGCTTCTATGAAACCCTTCTTCTATGAAACCCCTTCTATTTTTAAAATCTGGATAGTTGATAGAAAATCCACTCTATTAATTGTATTTAGCATCATTTATAGTATCTTGGAAACCCTTTTATTTTTTTAATTTCACTGTATATGGGTCTCATCTATAAATGTGTAAAATCAACATAATAAAATAGTTTAATATTAAAATATTAACTTTAAAGTAGTTTTTTCTACATCTAAACCGTCTAAAATATCAATAATATATAGGTAAATGATTATATAAAGTATTGTTATACTCTAATATATGTGTGAATGAATCTAAGCATTTTTCATAATTTACATATGAATGCATCTATTTTTGAGCAAATGCGACCTATCCACATGTTAGATTAAGATGAAATTTGGTCTCCTAGTTAAACAAATAGTGTAAAATACAATGAATGGATTGAATTTTCCATAAAGAGGATCAAGATTTCATTTTTCATAATTTACACATGAATGCATCTATTTTTGAGCAAATGCGACCTATCCATATATTAGATTGGGATGAAATTTGGTCTCCTAACTAAACAAATAGTGTAAAATATAATGAATGGATTGAATTTTCCATAAAGAGGATCAAGATTTCAAAAATGAAAGGGTTTTCATGAAATCACTTCTATGAAACCCAGTTTCACAGAAGTATTCCCATTCTTAAAATTTCTCATTAATGATATCGTTTAAAATTATTTCAATAAAAAATGTATGAGCCCAATTATATACATCATGATGTAGTTTAGGCTAAAATACATTATTAATTTATTTTTACAATTAATTATATTTTTTTGATTTTTCTTCGTAAACATGTTTTATAAAGAACTTGATTTTAAAAAATAAAAAATAAATATATAAAAGTACTAAAGTATAAAATAGCAAAACTTGAGTATATGAATTAAACACACTTAGGGAAACATGTTTATGAAGAAAAATTTAAAAAACTATAGCTAATTGTAAAAGTAAATGAATGATGGCTTAAAATATATGCGGATGTATATGATTAGGCCTCCTGTGTTGGAAAGTAACAAATTTAGTGGGTTTTATACACTGTAAAAGTGACTCAAAAACTCAAGAGCCCGCATAGTTCTTTTTAAAAATAACTACTATACTTATGGTTAAACATATTTTAATCCATATTTTATTGATCAAATGGCTGCTCTTTTATCTCTGTGTTTTTTAGATAATGGGAGGTTTTTGTTTTGATTCAGTACTCTGACCTTACTGATCACACCCTCATTTCTTTTGGTATCCAAATTTCCCGCGTTATTCTGTTCTGTTACCATTGTAATTGAGTTTTGGATAGACCTATTGTTCAAACATTGAAGCGTCACATCAAAATATAATATACTGGAGAAGTTTAGTTGTGGTGTAGTTGTGCCATTTTCCAGTGATCGATGAACTTTCAACACAAATTTTCAGTTTACTAGTCCCATCGGATAAGACTTTCTCAAGTAAAATATGTAATTGATGATAACCTCCTTATGCATAAGATTCATTGCAATTATAGATGAGGTAGAAATCTTCAAGTTAGGAATCCTGCTAAATTTCACCTTTTTATGTTCTGGAGTGAACTGGTAGTGGCATTTCTAGTGATCAATGGACTTTGAGTCTGGCACGAAAAGCATTTTACTTGTTCCATTGGATGAGAGTTTTCTACAGTAAAATATATCTAGTTGGTGTAGGTGTTCTTGTGGGATAATTCATTGCAATCAACTTTAATGAGCAGAAATCGTCGATTCAAGAATCCTGTTAAATTTCATTTTGTAACAATACCTAATGAAATCCTATTTGAAGCAAATATATCCCTCAAATTCAGCTTAGCATTTCATTCTTTTCTGGTCATTTCGGATTCTCTGCATGATTAATACTTCTGCAGCTGTTGTTAATTTGTTTTGCCATCTGTCTGTAAAACCTTTGTCGTGGCTGCATTCCAAAATTAGCTTATAAAATCTTTCACAACTCTCATGCTGATTTTGCAATAATGGCGCTGATTGGGATGGGTGTTTGCAGGAGCTTCGAAATGCACAAGCAGCCCCACGTCCTTCTCAGGGAGGTCAGATGAGTGCAGTTGCTCGAATTCCATTCCCAACACCAAATGCAGGAGGAGATGCTCAGGAGAGATCAAATTGGAGATGAGTGGCGCGAGGTGGTCATTAGCATATATATATCTCATAAACAGCAATTAAATAAGGTCTTTCATTTTTGTAAAATTGCAATTATTTTATTTTATTTTTGGCTTCATTTACAGTGAGAGAGAAGTAGGACGCAAGCATTGTCTTCCCTCTTTTTACAGCTTTGTGCTTTGCATTCAGGAGTTTCTGTATATATGAAGGATCGTTTATAGCATTCAGCTTCTTTCTTTGGCTTGAGCGCGCACACATATATAATTTTCAGAGTATCATATTTCCCCTCTTGACAGGACAGATGTGGAGTAACAATGTTGACATTGATGGCGCACGACTGTCGGATTTATTTGATACTGTTGTGCATGAAAAGATGCTTACATGGATGGATATGTTGTGTACCAAAGCTGTTCTTGATGTTGAAATTGATCTACAGAGATCGAGAGGGAATCCTTTTGTGCAACCGAATAAATCATGTTAAATCTAAGCGCTCTTTCATATTTTGCATGAAAAGATATGCTTACATGGATGGATATGTTGTGTACCAAAACTGTTCTTGATGTTGAAATTGATCTACGGAGATCGAGAGGGAATCCTTTTGTGCAACCGAATAAATCATGTTAAATCTAAGCGCTCTTTCATATTTTGCATGAAA
>JAXCLR010000105.1:52018946-52031560 GCA_035584095.1 Annona squamosa | reverse complement strand
AGATGCTTACATGGATGGATATGTTGTGTACCAAAGCTGTTCTTGATGTTGAAATTGATCTACGGAGATTGAGAGGGAATCCTTTTGTGCAACCGAATAAATCATGTTAAATCAAAGCGCTCTTTCATATTTTGCCCGATTGATATTTGCATAGCGTGAAAATTCCTGAATTCTGATACATATTATCCATGATTTTCAAAATGAAATTAGTTTGGTGAATGGGTTTTGTAAAAACAGTCATTAGAAAAAAAAGTTAAAATGGCTAGGTGACGTTCCCTTCCCCCCTCTGGCTCTCTCGAAATTTTCTAAAACGTGTAATGTAGAAAAAAAATTCTCCCGTACATGTAATAAAAAAAAGTTAACTTTAAATACATCTACTACGCTTGACTTCAATTACAAATATACCTACTAAGTTTAAAAATTTTCACATATACTAATTAAATATTTCATTAAAAGTAATTAAATATTTCATTAACTTAGAATGTACCTAATATGACAGTGAGTAATGTTTAATTATTTAAAATTTCAAAATACCCTTGATTGATATAACTGTTGTGAATTCAATAAGCAAATCAAGCACAATACATATTTTAATGATTAATAATTTAAATTTGAAAATTTAAAGATACTAACGAGCTTGTTGAAATGTATCAAGTTAAAAAAAATCTTCAAATGCAAAAACTTGTAAACACGCGAGTAAATGAAGTTGCAACCGAAGTTGACTTAGCATATAATTTGGGTTAAGTCATAACTTACGTCGACTTGGAAGATTTCAGGCCTACGATGAAAAATCCGAAAAAGTTAAGTTTCGCATATAATTTGGGTTAAGTCATAACTTACGTCGACTTAGAAGATTTCAGGCCTACGATGAAAAATTCGAAAAAGTTAAGTCACATTCCAAATCGACTCCGAAAAAGTTAAGTTACATCCCAAATTGACTCCGACGTGCAACTTGGATGAAATTCTAAGTCAAGTCAACTCGACCATGCAACTTGGGTGAAATTCTCTTGAATTTTGCCACAAATTCAAGATCAACAATAACATCTTTTATCATTGGTGTCACGTCCAAACATCACCCATCCCATTCTGCTTTTCTCTTAAGTTGGATAGATTTTCATTATACTGATTTTCATTATACCATCCCATTCTGCTTTTCTTCTGCTTTGGATAGATTTTCATTATACCATTTAACTTCTATCGTAACTAAATAACTATTACTAATGATAAGAGACATTTTAGACTTTTCTTATGATGAATAAAATGTAAGAGACATTTTGAACATTCCTTACGATGAATAAGAAATAAGATACATTCTTAATTATACCTCATAGAATGAATATGAATAAAATTTTACTCGTAGATATATATGAAAATTTTCAAACTTAGTGAATATATTTATCATTAAATATAATGAATATATTTGAAATTAACATTAAAAACTCCAGAACACCGTGTTGTCCCTGAGATGGGATGTTGTAACGTTTGCATTTAGTGGGAAGACTTTTAAAAGGCATCCCACAAAAGGAGGAAAAACCTTCAATGGAAAATATGAGCTGCACTTCCATAGCGTTATTTCGAATTAATTTTTTACCACTGTTGTGAGGGGAGGGCTTGTCGCTATTGCCTTTCAAAATGTCGTCTTCCCAATAGTGCTTCCTCACCCTCAATAGTCATGTCCATCTTCCATGTGAAGCCACTAATACTAATTAGCAACGTTAAAAGGACTTGCCAACTTCCTTTCAACTCGCGCTCGAAGCAACTTCGCTTTTGATATAAAATATCTAATAAAATTGAAGGAAGAGGTCACGATCATTGTGAGTTCCTGATTAATATCTTCCAAAATTCGGGATTCAAGATTCAAGACAGATTTCAGACAGAGAAATATTTAGCTTTCCTTCCTTGTCATACCCTCCTTTATGGCACAATAACCTCGTACCCGGCCCCAACCCACCACATCAATTTAATTAATTACTGCTTGGACAAGCTATGCATTTTCATCGGTGCAGTACCCATCATATGACACAAGTATACTCTGCATCAATTACATCGTCTATGCATATCTCCACAACCGTCAGTGCAGTGTTTTATTATAGGCAATACAATTTATAAGGAAAAATTACAAGCTGCAGGTTCTAGCTACTGCTTAGGCATCGATCAGGAAAATATATACATATATAGATAGAGCAGAACACGTTCACGAGGATTGCATCTGTGTCTTGCATCACGGGCTTCTAAAAATAAATTAAGAGGTACCCATCTTGTCTGGCTCCTGCATCGCTTTCTCTTGCACTTTTACTTCGCTTTCCTGCTGCTTATAATATTCTTGGTTTTGAAATTAAAAAAAAAATAAATTCGAGTAATTAGTTATAAGCATGAGAAATTAAGGTAAAAGGGCAAAATTGCAGATACGTATATATACCAACCATCTTTGTTGACAGGGGAGTCGTGATGGACAGCAGCTTGCTGGTTGTTGTCGAGATCAGTACTGGGTCCATCCTCGTTTCCCCCATATATACCTCCGAAGCCTTCCTCTGCACTTCGAGTCGAATACGCTACTCCAAATGATTGTTCCATCACACCCCTTTACATATATATTTATATATATGCATCAAATTAGCACCCCCCAAAGTCTGTATATATAAACAAATCAAAAATAGTAAATGATCAGCGATCGATACATGGAACATACCCACTTGGTGTCGTGTGAAGAGGATCGTTCTGCTGCTGCTGGTCTTTGTTTTCAGGAGGTTGCGTGGTAACGGCAGTGGTGGAGGAGGAAGATTGGGCGGATGAGATTGTGATTCGAGCTGCGGTTGCTGTTTCTCTGGCCCAGCTAGAGCAAGAATGATGAATCTGCTGCTGGCTCCGCTGCATCATGTTGTGGGAATGATATTGAAAACGAGCAATCCGAGTTGCATGAATCATTCTCTTTTAATAGCTATATGTCCTCGACGATCTATGTATATCTCGCTGCATATAACTCCAGCTGATAGTATTCAAATGCCTCCAAAAAAAGCCTTGTGTATAAGAGATGAGAAGGCAGCATTGGTATGGAGCACACGTGTTGGGAGACATGCAGGCATGTACAGAATAGAACAGAGGATCCGCTGACACGTACGTTATATGCTCTTCTGGTTAAGACCGCCTCGCGATCTCTAGAACAAACTGGTTAATAATTTCAAACTTTTCAATGTAGTACTACGTCGTGTTGATATGAAAATGATGTTTCCACCTGCCGCTGCTGACGATTAGCCACCTCACCTGCACATTAACATCTGTTACTACTAAAAAATAGCCGGCCTCGTTTGACTAATATTTTTATTAACCAGCTCTTGGGAAGAAGAAAAAGTTTTGTCAATTCATGAAGAATATATACTTCACGGGAACACAATCAATAAATTCTACAAAAATTAAAACCCCCATAACCACGTAAAAATTAAATGAATCAGCTTAATAAAAATTTATAAATTTAAATAAATTTCTTGTGGAATCGATCTTTCATATTTAAATTTCTTTTGTTCATAGCTAACGTGCGACTTTAATCACCGGAAGGGATTTCAAATATGTGGAATAATCTTCTTTGAACCAAATTTATTGCAGCTTCATACGTTGATTTTTATTTTCTTTTAGTAATAGCTGATCGCATTTAATACATGGAAATGATTAATCATTATAATTATTTATAGAATTATAATTATAGTAATAGCTGATCTACTATTTATAATTATTTATAGAATTTTGCATGAATTACATGAGAAATGATGATGTTAGCCTAAGCTAAATAAAAGTCTCATTTGGTTCACTCCAAAAAAATCTATTTACAAAACTTTTTTTTTTTTTTACTTTTTTTCTTCGTACACATGTTTATCTAAGTGTATATAACATATAAACTTAGTTTTACCATTTTTGAAATTAAAATAGTAAAATTGAATTTATATATTAAACACACATAGATAAACAAGTATATGAAGAAAAAATATTGTAAATAAGCTTTTGAAGTGGGCTAAGAAAGAAATTTGCTTAGCCCAAGTTAACAAGATCGTTTATCAAATTATATAATGAATGAACTTACTCATTTAAAACATTTTTTTCTTTTTTTTTTCATACACTTGTTTATTAAAATGTATTTAACTTATAAACTAAGTTTTACCATTTTTAAATATGAAGAGTGATCTTGTTAGCCCGGGTTAAGCAAATGTCCCACTTAGTTCATCTTTAAAAACTCATTTATAATAACTTTTTTACTTTTTCTTCATACACTTGTTTATCTAAGTATATTTAATATATAAAATAAGTTTTATTATTTTGGATATGTTTATATATTTTTTGAGATTTTAAACATCTATGTGTATATACGTATTTAAAATACCCTTATTTTTTAAAAATCCAAAAAATATACACACATACAAAAAAATGATAAAACTTGATTTTGTGTATTAAATACACTTAAATAAATAAGTGTATGAAAAAAAATAAAAATGTTGTTGTACATGAGTTTTTTGAAGTGGACTAAGCGAACATTTGCTTAGTCATCTTTAAATATGTGTATATATTTTTTTGAGATTTTAAAACATCTACACGTATATATGTATTTAAAATATTCCTATCTTTAAAATTTTTTTAAAATATATACACATTTTAAAATGGTAAAACTTGGTTTATACGTTAAATATACTTTGATAAACAAGTATATGAATAAAAAACAACAAAAAGGTGTTGTAAATGAGTTTTTGAGATGGACTAAGCGAGACATTTGTTTAGCTTGAGCTAACAAGATCATTTCTCAAATTACGTAATGCATGAGCTTACTCAATTTACAAGATATGCTTATTTTGTCAACATTCTCTCTCAAGTTGGTAACTATATGAAACCTATTTTCTCTAATATATGTTCAAATAGGCAATGATTTTGTGAAGATATCCGCAAGTTAATCATAGGCTTTTTTATATGGAGTTTCAAAAATCTTTGCTTAAGCTTTGTCTTAAACATAATGACAATCAATTTCTATATATTTGATTCTTGATGAAAAATTAGATTTTATGCTATATGTGTTGTTGTTTGATTATCACAAAATAATGTTATTAGCTTTTGTGCATTGAAATCTAGTTCTTGTAAAATTTATTTTAACCAAATTAGTTCATTTGTTGTAGAAGCCATAATCCAATATTCTGCCTTAGCACTTTATGATGCCCCAGCCCAAGCGTCACAACGTTACTCTAAGATTTAACGATTGGTAAATATGATCAGAATTGTTGCCCTGTCACGCGGCAGACTTATTTGACATTTATCCACTTAAACTTAACTCCTTAAGAGTTTATATCATTTCTTACCTTCAATTTTCATCAAATGTCTTTTTAGGTCATTATACCATTTGAGATATACACATATGATCTCATAAATTTCGTACTTAATCATATCATAATAAATCATCCTTAACAATTGACCATGGTAATTTTTTTGCCTTCTATGGTCACAAAACCATAACATAATTCATATACAACATTAATTCATAATTTAATGTCATCATTCATGCATAAAGGCATATATAGGTGTTCATAAGAATTCATTCAGTTCATAAGAATTCATTCATTCTTGAATTTCCACCTGTGCTCATTGCCTCTTTCTTTTCACCTGTGTTTAGGTTTGGAAAACAAAACATGAGTTGAAACTCAATAAGAAAGTTATAGGGTTTTTAAGCAATTCATTTTGAAGGCAACATTGTTTAAAAGCATTTCTCTCTATTCGGTAGGAGACACTTAACAAGCGATTAACTACCTGCGGAGCAAAATCCTTTTCATAAACCATTCATATAAACCAGTCATGCAAACCAGTTTAATCCTAATTTTGGGCATTTCATAAACATTGGATGTGCAAATGTATCATTTCCATTCATGACATAATCCTTCATGTGAGGGTACCCAAGCTCAGGGAATATTATTTCATAATATGATCATTTCCATCTTTGGCACCAGACATTCCGGCTTGGCATTGTTAAGGGCGGACTCCTTGTCCCGCTTTTCGCCTCGACTAGCCTACTTCATTTCCATTCCATGCATGATTTTTAGTCACCCTAGCATTATATACCTCTTATGCATGGCAACTTGTCATTCTCATGTGGAGAATTCTTTCCAACATTCCTTTTAAACATCGTTTCAATGAAACATCGTTTAAATCCATGCTTCATCAGTTTTCATAAATACTTACGAAACAGTAAGCAAATCACTTGTTGTATTTGAAATAACATTTTAATACACATTGAGATAAAAGAATGATCACCCATAAATAACTTGGAAATAATTCATCAATCAATTGCAAAATGGTTCGAAATATTTAGAACATCATTTTCAGTCTTTTTTTCATATTTTGATAACGAAAAGCATTTAGAAAATTGTTTGCTTACCTGCTTCGCCTTAGCTTTTCGTATCGCTTATCTTTTTGTCTTTGCCTATACATATAAAAATGGCTTTGCATTAATAACATTTTCATTCGCTTGCTTAGTTTTCCAACCTATAATCCATTAACATGCATAATCAACTTGGATTTTCAAATCAATAATACATACATGATAAGCACTTGTGCATCATAGCATTCATTCTATACTTTCCATAATGTATTTTAATCCTATATTGAGGATAAACACATAATATACATTCATAACTCATCATATGAGGATTTATATAACTTATTTATCATTTTTTTTTATCTATTTTTCACATTTCATGCGTCGATGCTCATTTTAAGCATATAAGTGACATTTCAAGCTTCATAAATAAATTTCAAAAATTGAGATAATTAATCCTTAATCATACAAAAACTTCCTCATGCATGTTATCACATTTTCATGCATATTTTGCATTTAACAAATTCTCATAAGTCACATATCAATCATTTACACATGTTTCACATATGTTCAACATACAACACATATATTATGTGTTTCTTAAATTTTCTTAACACAACAAATTTGCTCCATTTTAATCATCATTAAACCCCTTAATTAACATATACTTTAGAATTTAATTTCGGATTTTTAATCCATTTATCGTTGATTTCCAAACCAGCCATGTTAAGAGTCATTTTTCATCATTTCAACGCCTCTTTCATGACTTAAATCGTAACAGATTTTTAAGTTATAAATTTTGGCAACTAATTATGCTTTTTTAAACCAAAATATAGGGTATTATCATATATTTAAAATCTAGAATTCGTTGGCTTCTATAACAACAACATATTCATGCATATTGGGTATTTATTTAACCCATTTTGACGTGTCCAACCATTTGTCCATAAAATCAGATTTAGGGATAATCTTTTAAAAATTTTTTAGACACTCAAAATACCTTAAACATAGGATATTTTACCCTCCATAACATCCATAAATTATTTCATTACAATCAGCAACAAAAATCATATGGAAAGCACCCGTTTTGGCCCCCGTTTGGACGTCCCATATACATACTCTAAAAAAATCAAACTTAGGTAAAACTCATCCATCCCACTTAGGCCATCCAAAGGGTCCTTAATTTAGGATAATTTTCCCTAAAATTCATCTATAAACAACTTGAGTGCTTACTTGTATCATTTTTAACCCAAAAATGGAAAAATCGGGTCTTTTCTTAAAACTTAGGGTTTTATATTTGCTAAAATCATCAACTAATGCTTAAATCATTATATGTAATTCAAAAGAACATGAATTACATCCAAATCAACAGGCTCAAATCATACAGAAACTCAGTTTAGGGTTTTAAGATTTTCCAAATTGGCTTTCGTATCAAAATTCAACCAAAACTTTCATTTTCACTCTCTTGAACTCTTGATTTCATTTAAATATTTCAAAAATCATTCAATCCCCATATCAAAGCATCTTAACTTATCCTTTAAGAGTTCTTTATAAACCATATTCATGGCTCATGATTTGAGAGAAGAAACTTAGGATTAAAGCATCCAAAATTTGAAATACACTTACTTGAATCGAATCAAACTTGAATCTAAATTTTCCTAGCTTGAATACCTTTCTTTCTTCTTCTTTTTTCCTTATCTTTTTCTCCTCTTTTTCCCCTCTTTTCCTTGCTGTTTTGGGTCCTGCAAAGGGCTGCTCAAGACTTAACAAGTTTGGGAATTTTCCTCCTCCTTTCCTATTATGCATGTTTCCAATGATAAGCTTCAACTTTTGATTTTTTTAACCAGCTTGTGGGACCTATTTTCCACATGTTATGAGGGTAATTTATTTCTACATTATCCCTTGATGACATGACATTTTTATAACCAAGTAAAATATTCATTTTTTATTTTACAAACTGAGGTATAATCATCACATGTATGATCTTGAATAGGAAAAGTCGTAGCATGATAAGTAAAAATCTTATAATCTTGAAGGTGGTCTTTTATAAAATCCTATGACTCTTCTTCTATTGCAATTAATTTCGACGTCTCCTTAGAAGGTCTTTCGCTTACCTTCTACTATGATATTGCTGTATAATTACTTTCATTAGCTGTTAATGGTAACGGTTTAGGGACAAATTTCTTGTGAATGTTCTCATCTTGAATTCGATCTCGTTGTTGAAAAAAAGGTTGATTTTCAGTAAATGAAACATCCCTAGAGATAAATCACCTTTTTATATATAGGGCATAACATTTATATCCTTTTTGAGTAGGTAAGTAACAAAGAAAGATACAATTTTGGCTTGGGAATCAAGTTTACCACTATTTTAAAATTTTAAAATATAAATTAGCGAATGGTTAATAAGGTAATAGCTAGTGAGAATAGCATTAGACCAACATTGTTTGGGAACATCCATTTGGAATAACAAAGCTCTAATTACTTATTTTATATGTCTATTTTTTCTTTCAACAATTTCATTTTGTTGGGGTGTACCTATACATGAACTTTGATGAACAATTCCATGAGATATAAGATAAGAAGAGTGATTGACATATTCATTGTCATTGTTAGTTCTCAGTATCTTAAGTGGAACATTAGATTATGTTAACATTAATTTATTGAAGTCCTGAAAACCTACAAAACATCAATTTTGAATTTCAACAGATATATCTAGGTATTTATAACCATATTAAGAGTCAATTAGAGAAAGTTTCCAATCATCTGAATGAACTAACTCAAAAATATTTATATGAAAAATCAAAATATTTTAAAAATGGCAATCTGCACTATTTAGAAAAATGACAAGCTTCAAATTCTTTAACTGAAATAAAAGAATTAAAAGTGTACAATATCTAATTAGAAGGGTGTTCGAGTCTCTAATGCCACGATAATAAGATGTTTGCATTTTTCTTTCCAATAAACACCTTTTGTGAACCACCCAAGGCATAGAAATCTTAGGTAATTCTTCCTTCACTAATCTTCATCCCTGTGGCCTTATCTTGAAAAGTTACAAAATTAGGAGAGAAAATAACATTGTAATTTAAGTCATTAGTAACTTTGCTAACAGATAACAAGTTGGAGGTCAATGATGGAACAAGTAAAACATTAGAAGTGCATGGGAGCAGTTGAATTTTTCCAACTCATTAATTGGAACCTTTTGGCCTTTGGCAATAGTTATTATAAATATTGCAAGTTTAGAGTGGACAGTAGTCGGGCAATCAATGTTACCACTCATATGATCAGTAGCACTAGAATTTATTACCTAACCATCATTGTGAGAAGAAATAGATGGAGCTATATTAGAGAATGAGCAAACGATGTGAAAGAATCTTGGGTAGAATAAGTTGTAATAGTTTGTTGAATAAGTAGCCGAAGCTGTTTGGAAAGACTTTCTATCGCACTTTTGAGAAAAAGAAGAAGAAAGAACAATGACTTGAGCTGCTACCTTGTTACTTGACTATTTTTCTTTAGAGGTTCTTAAGTGAGGATATAAGATCCATGATCGATCTTTAAGATGTCCTATTTTGTTACAATGATCATATTGAGGATGATTTTCTTTACCTCATCCTCTTCCTTGCAAAGAACTTTATCCTCTTCCTCCATATTGAGTAGCTCCTTTAAAATTAAATTTAATGGTGAGAGTATGACTTTCCACATTTGTTCTATTTTTGAATTTCATTACCCATGTTCTCATTTTTTTCTCTTTGAATAATAGCACAAACATTATAGAATAAGGGAAGTGATGAGCTCATTAATATTTTTCTCTTAAGATCTTCATATTCTGGTTTTAAGCTAGCCAATAGTTGAAATGTTCTATCTTGTTCTTCTCTATTTCAATAATTTTCTACTTTTTCAACTGGGGGACGATATTGTTTTAGTTCATGCCATTACTTTTTCATGAATCCTAAATATTCGACAAATGATTGATCTAATTGTCGTTTCACATGAGCAATTTCTTGTTGCAATTCAAAGATCTTGGAGGCATTATTTTCTTAACCATACACTTCTTTGAGAGAATCCCATAAGTTCTTAACATTTTCTAAGTAAGCAAAAATCTTATATACTTGTGGTTCCATGGAATTAAATATTCATGTTATAACTAAGTTATCCATAGCTAACCATTCTTCAAATTTAGAATCTTCAGGGTTGGGAATTGAAACCTTTCCATTGATATCCTCAAATTTTGATTTTTCACTAAGAGCAACTAAAACAGCTCTTGCCCATAGAAGATAATTTTTTTCATTTAGCAATGTGGCAATTAAATTCAAATTGGTATACTTGAAATTAACAATTTGATGACCTCAAGTAGCTAATGGATTACAGAAATAGAACTAATGTAGGGTTGAAATACCATAATATGTTCAAGAAATTATCTCTAGTGATTTAATGTGAAGAAAAGAAGGTAGGCAACGAGAAAGCAGTGTTGAGTAGCTACGAACGGAATCTGGTTGCTTTCTTGGTGAGTTTCTTTGCAAAATTTAGCAATTGAAAAACTAAGGGTGCAACTTGGTCTGCGTAGGTCTAGGTAAGGGTTGACCCTACTCTTAATTATTTTTAAAAATTTTTACCTTACCTTATTCTAAATCGAGTTAGTTCTAGACATACCCTACCTTATCTTTTTAGGAGTAGGTTGGTTCTAGTTTTGATTTCAAATCGGTTTCAAAAAAATTATATGATACATTTATTCGTAAAAATTTTTTTTTTCAAGTTTCTCAAAAATAGGTAGCTAACAAACAAACAAGTAAATATAAAAATATTATAAAACCATTTCCAACCATAGAATTTTTATAAACATGTGACTATTTAATGCATCAAAAAATCTGCAGAAATAACAATAATATCATATCCAACCACACCAACAACTTGATAAGAATACAATATCATAATAATGTGATAATAAAAGTACAATAAAAGTATATGACTATATCGATGATGCAAATTTCATAACAATGCAACTATTTCAACAATAGGAAGATTCAATTTTTCTAACATCTAATTTCTATCATACAGACAAAATAAGGGAAAATGTGAACCTTAGCAATGTGTCACCTAAAAGCAGATAGTGCGGTTGGGGCAATGTGGCAGGGGAGAAGGAGGCAAAGGGAGATGAGAAAGCAGAGAAGAAGAATGATCAGAAGGAAGGAAAGTAAGGCAATCAAGGGTTTTAGGAAGAAAACAACAACACAACAAGGAAGCGAGCAGAGATCCTAAAGGAGACAGAGACGAAGAAAGAGGAGGAGAACGATGGTAGGAAGAAGGAGGCAAAGGGAAACAAGAAAGTTGAGGGGAAGAAGGATAACAAGGAAACTTTCAAAAAACAACGAGGAAATGGAGAGATGAGAGCGGAAGGTAAAGACAGGCTAAGTCGAGGAGGACTAAAGGCTGTCGAAGGTGGAGAGGAGAAGAGACACAGACGTGCGGTGCACTTACAGTAGCTAGGTATTTCATTTTTGAGGCTGCAAAAATCATAAATGAGGGAGGGAAATCGATGAGTTCTAGGGCAAAGCAAATGTTATAGATCTTCATTTAATAATATCATATATTTATATATGGAATCTAGGTTGATTCCGGTTATTGACCCTTGGAATAGACCTTATCCGAATTTCGACAGGTATTTTATAAATAGCATCAAATCTACCCTATTTAAGGTACCTAATGGGTCAACCCATGGGCACCCAAATCAAGTTGCACCCTTATGTAAAACAACAATTAAATGTACTTGACACTAGCTTGTGGATAACTTAAAATATTCAAGTAGAATTTTTTAGCTTGTGGACCGCTTGGAATGTTCTAATGGAATTTTCTAGCTAAACTTCCAATCAGCACCTTTTTTCCAAATCGGCTCTCTCCCTAGTCTAATGCTTGTAGGATCATTGGCAAACTGGCAGAAGAGAAGCCAATACAACAAAAATCTATGAACAACAAGTAGAGTAGAAATCCGATAGTGCTGAATTGCTTGGCTTCGATTTTCAATAAGGCGACATCAGATTTCTTACTAGCATATGAAGTTTTGCATATAGCTGTGAGGCACATACGCCTTGATTGCGAGCATAGGCGACGAAAGAAGAAGCAACATAATGTGAGTTCTCATAGAGAATGTCTTAAATAATCTTGCTCTGATACCATGTTGAGAAAGTAACATTAACAAGAAAAAGAGCCGGGTTTTCAATTTGTTTTCAAATCAGGTCCCAATTCCCGACCATCCTCTCCCTCTCAGACCGCGCCGCGAAGC
>JAXCLR010000105.1:51991053-52010898 GCA_035584095.1 Annona squamosa | reverse complement strand
ATTATTATTATCATTGTTATTATTATTATCATCATTATTATTATAATTATTATTATCATTATTATCATTATTATTATTATTATTATCATTATTATTATTATTATTATTATTATTATTATTATTATCATCATCATCATCATCATCATCTACATAGCTCTCATTTTCTTAGTCAAGGCGTGTCGGTCCATAAAAGGGAAAGCTCTTCCTATCTTTGTCTCTCTATTCACGAACTGAGACCTTGCTTAATGGCTTATTTATTTAAATGAGATAAATGGGTCATATAAAATGGTCAATTAGTTAAAAATCCTACTTTGCTTCAGTTCGGGTTTGATGAGTTATTACAAGCTCAGTACTCTAACTCCGTGATACCCTTGGCACTAACAGCCCAGCAAGGCATCCAATTAAGATAATTTTTGGTATATAGAAAAAATTTATATTAATAAACAAAATAAATGGTTTGTATTTATCGAAAAGCAAATCATGTTTATAAAAACCAAAAAGCTTGACATTTTTCACAGGCATAACATAAATATTTTAAATGTCGATATGTACATTTGTAATAAATTTTAAATTATAAGGATAAATGTAATTTTACGTTAAAAAAAACTTCAGGTATTAGCACAAATGCCTCTAAACTTTAACTAACTCAAGTTGAATGCAAGTATATATTTTTTAAATGATTTTAATTTAAAATGTTGAAAAGAGAAGTTCAACCAATCCGAAAGTACTCCACTACTCGCCGTGATATATACACATATGGAAGGAGAGGGAGGGAAGGAGGGAGCGAGAGACCAGAACAACAATGAATTTGCCCAAAAATAAGCTCCGTACATATTAAAATGCAACAAAACTTTAGACAATTATTTATTTATAAATAAATTTTATAGTGGATGGTTTACATGTTGAAAAAACCACTTTAAAATAGTTAT
The DNA here is from genome assembly GCA_035584095.1 of Annona squamosa. Taxonomy (NCBI): domain Eukaryota; kingdom Viridiplantae; phylum Streptophyta; class Magnoliopsida; order Magnoliales; family Annonaceae; genus Annona; species Annona squamosa. Next base: position 52,009,969 of record JAXCLR010000105.1, on the reverse strand, counting down.
TTACATCAAATTATTTCGTTACGTTGAATTTATACCATTTTCAGATATGGTTCATACATATATTTAATTGAAAATAAAATTGGTATGGTAATAGAATATATCATTCTAAATATAATGGATGGAGTAGATTATAATTTTTTGATCATGTAGAGCCTATTTTGATACTACACTTGAATATAACTTATATATATTGGTGCTGATTCTATGTAATTAAGTTATATAAAAGCAAACCCACATAACCTCTTTAAAATTTAAGATTTTGATCCTTATTAGAAAATCTAATCCATTTATTATATTTAACATTATTTGTTTATCTAAGAGACCAAGTTTTATCATAATAAAGTACGTTTATGGGCCACGTTTGTTCAAAAAATACACATTCATGTCTAAATTATGAAAAATGTTTAGATCTATTTACATATGTATTATAATATAATAATACTTTATAGAATCATTTTTTCACATAGAAATGATATTTTAGACGGTTTAGATGTTGAAAATAATACTTTAAAATTGATATTTTAGCTTTTTTTATAATTTACACATGAATATATATTTTCTAACAAATATGACCTATAAACATATTTGATTGGGATGAAACTTGATCCTATAGATAAACAAACGATGTTAAATATAATGAATAGATTAGATTTTTCATCAAAGATCAAAATCTTAGTTTTTGAAAGAGTTACATGGGTCCGCTTCTATGTAACTGAGTCCTGTATAAATATATATCTATATATATATATATATGAGAAATATTCTGGTGTAGGCACCTACACAATAAGTTACAATACATTTGCATTAAAATAGGCCCAATATGATGATAAAATTATAATCTACTCTACCAATTATATTTAGAACTATATTTTATTCTCATATCAATTTTCATCTAAATTGGATATATGTATGGATCTCATATGAAAATAGTACAAATTTAACGTAAACTATCCCCTACAACTTTAAAGTAGTTTTTTCAATTTGTAAATTATCTCCTACATAATTTATATATGGATAAATAATTATATAAAATATCAATATATTTAACTATATGTGGGGCCCATTTTGGGCCAAATGCACCATAAGTTATGATGTAGGCAACTACTCTCTAAATTTGAAGTTGCTTTTTCAAATGTAAACTATCTCAGATATAATTTATGCATGGATAAATAATTATATAAAGTATCAATACAATCAAATACATGTTGAGACTATTTTGAAACAAATGTACGGTAACTTACGGTGCAATTAACTACATAATATATATAAGACTCCAACCGGGCGTACCCTTTCTATTTTTACTTTGTTTGAACTTTTTGAAATTCCTATGAGCCCAAGCATGAATATCTCATACATAATTTTTATATTTTTAAATTTTAAAATTAAAAATAAAAATAAAATATTAAAAATAATAGCAAACATGCAAAAATTATATACATGACACTCATGCTTGGGCCCTATTAACATGACACATAAAGGTGAAAATTAAATGTGTTTCCTACTAATAGGCCCACCATCCTATTACTTCCAAACTCGATAATCTACTTATGAAATAAACGGGCCTTTTTTAAAGATAAACATTTGAATATTAACCTATGTGCTTCCTTGGCTAGCCGATGAAGCATGGACAGCTTCTTTTTTTTTTTTTTTTTTTTTTTTGTTTGTTTCGGATGGCAGAAGCATGGACAGCTTTGGTTTTAGATTGTAGCGAATTTAAGGGGACAGTTGCCACCTTGAGATGCTCTTTGCTTTAATTCGGTGCCTTTAATTTGAGTTTACATTGGCTGAATTTTTGCTGGCCGTTGCCTCGGCATGTCTCCAGAGTCTCCGCCCCCTGACCCTGAGTATTTTTAAGCTCTCTCATTTGCTGCTGCAGATGATGCCCATATTGTTTTTTTCTTTCTCCCTCTTCTTTTTCTTAATATACAATATAACCCTTCCAACCAACCTAGTTTTACTTTTACAGCAAAAAATGTCCCAGCAATCTAATAAAATTCCCCCAAAATATAAAAACAGTAGGACTTTGTAAAAGTATCTGACTGTCGATAATTAATATCTAAAACCCTTGTAAATTTCATTTTTAAATACTGTAATAGCTATATAATATATGCAAAAACTTGCAACTAATTAGAGGCGACATGATGAACAGTTTCGATTAAAATACCTATCCCGTATTGTTAGATAGCTAGTAGAATTATGTAGAAATATTATAAGAATATCTCAAGAGGTTTGATTGTAATACACATTGATATCAGTGTACAATTATCAAAATTATATATACAAGTATTTTTTAAAAAAAAAATTAAAAGAAATAGTGTATTGTACCAGATGCATTGAATGATTTAGAAGAAAGGGAAAGCGGGGCAACTGATTGGTGAGACCGCCAACTCATTGCTAACACATCCGTCATCGCCATGCATGTGAAGGTACACAATCTTCCATTTTTTAAGTCTATTCCCTCAAATGAGATCGATGAAATCATTCATTATATTCCCTGTACAAATAATTCGAGCACATTATTTACTTAAAAGTCCTTTCGTTTATTATCATTATCTTCAACTTGTCGTCACCCACCACTTTTTTTCATGATCACTGTAACTTAAATTTCTGAATATTTATGCTATTTTATACTTAGGCATTTTGCAAATGTGCTATATAGTCTGGCTAATATTGCAACTATGTACATTACTTTAAATTTTTATAAATATATGTCTATAGAGGCTCTGCTTGTACGAGATATACTTCATTTTTAATACTCTGAAGGTCGATGGAAAAATCTATTTATCTATTATATTTGTCATCGTTTATTTTTTCATAGAAATTTTTTTCATTTATTTAATGTCACTGTATGTGAGTATCATATGTAAATGTGAAAAATCAACATAATAAAATAATTTAATATTAAATAATTTTTTTTAGTATTTTAATATCTAAATTATCTAAAATATCACTACTATATGAATAAATAATTTTATAAAATATTAGTACAGTCTAATACGTACATGAATAAATCTAAATATTTTTTTCTAATTTACACATGAATATATCTTTTTTTAAGCAAACGTGCCCATACACATGTTGTTGGGTTTTGTTTCAATACATTTGACTAAAAATTTTACTTTCCTAATATTTTTTTTGAATTTTTTTATAAAACTCTTAATTTAGGCATATTTAGCTTATTTGTTAAGTTTTATCATTTTTAAAAATTCGTATATATTTTTTATTTTTGAAAATAGGGGTATTTTAGCTGTTTCAAGGTACTAAAACCCCTATTTTAAAAATCAAAATATAAATATATTTGCAAAAACGATAAAATTTAGTTTATAGATTAAATAACCTAGATTAAATTTTTACAAAAATTTTAAAAATATTAAAAAAATGAAAATTCTAGCTAGATGCATTGAAATGCATTTAGTTGCATTGAAACATTCTCCATATCTATTTTGGATGAAACATGGTCTCCTAAATAAACAAATGATTTTAAATATAATGAATAAATTGAATTTCGTATCGATTATTGATATTTTAAAAATAAAAAAGATTATATTAATTCACTTCTATATAACTAGAGTCCTTTGTAAAGTTTACCTCTCTATTAACAAGACTTGAAACTACTTAATCAACCTATTTATTTAGATGAGTTAAATGGGTCATATTAACAAGTAAACCAGTCTTTAAAAAAATCCTACTTCACCTACATTCAGGCTTGATGAGTTGAGCTACCACTGCAACAAAATGCAGCATTTGCAATGGAGCTTTTTAGTTGCTGATGTTACTGTTTTGTTGCTAATGTGCATTAGCAACAAAAAAACATTTGGCTTCACTGGTAAAAGTTAATAGCAACTAAATCAGAGAATGGTAGCTGATATTGTAAAATAGCAACCAAGTTCTTTGGTTGCAAATTGTGACTAGAAAGATCCATTCCAGCGCGATGACGGCGATGGCTACCAAATGTTTCGTTGCAAAATTCATTTGCAACCAAATATTTTATTGCAAAATTGAGATTAATTGCGATGAGAAAATGGTTGCAAAAATTCCCAGATGAGATTAATTTCAACAAAAAAAAAACTGTTCCAAAAAATTTTAACCATTTTTTCACATTATTTTGTTGCCATTTCTCAATTTCCTAATAGTATAATCAAATGAAAATATTTAACATTAAAAAATTTAACGTATTTAAATGACATCGCAATCAACATCCATACGTAAATCATAGTTTACATTACTCAAATTTATATAAACAAAACGTCTTCCAGGTATGCATACGTTGATTTCAAAAAATAAGTTCCGAAAGTGAAAAGTATCACCAACCGAGCCGTGCTCGATTGGTCATCAGCCAGCCGTCAGAAGCCTTGGGAAGCGCTGGTGCGGGATCGAATCCCGTTTCGGGATTTCGACCAAATGAGGTGTAGTGGGAGCAATTGTCTCCCGGTAGGTTGGTGGAAGCTATGTCTTCCTACTTCTTTGGTGGAGCTGTGTCTCCAGATTTCTTTATAAGAGTTATATGTATCCTCAAATTTGTAAGAATGTTTCAGATCTTCAAGTATAATATGTGTTGAGATGTATGTAAAAAATATGTACCAATCAAAAAAAAAAGTGAAAAGTATCTTCTTATATTCTAAATGATTGGCACCAATAAATATCACAGCTACACCTTGATAGCCCTGTCAAAAATATTTAAAAAAAGTATACCCAAAAATTAATGAAATAAAAGAAAACAACTTACACAAAACTACACATCCGTAGGCACCTAAGTCAACAAAATTTCAAATGAAAAATGAAGCAATATGGGTATAGTGGAAAAAATACCGGTATGAAAACACAATGTATGAATAATATGACATGACAAATCTAATGATCCAATAACTTCTAGATGAAAGAAAAGAACTGCTCAAAGACATAACATAATGGGTTTAGATTTTGAGTTTTATGGCGTTCTCCTGGTAATCTTCAGCATTCCTTTTGTGGGGACTTTCTGAGGTAAATTTATTTTTAAAAAAAAAAAAGCTCGAAGTTCGCTATTATAGCATCATAACTCCTCTTTGTTGCAATTCGTTCATAAGACAAAGCATCTACACAAAAAGGACAACATATAATCCATCTAGCACTGCACCTTTACTTTTTCAACAGGCAAATAGCATTGAGCTCAGTAAAACAAACAGCACATTTACTATATACAATAGTCTGAACCAAAATATATGGAATCTCAACTGCCAACTGAGAAAGGGACGCAGTAAAACAAATGAACAAGAATGCACAGATAAGGCATTTTGAACTTCTAAGTATAAGAGCAGAATAGTACATCAAGTCCATATCATTTAACAGGTCCTGAGTTGTACTCCTGCAATTCAATGGAAATAAATCCACATAGAAATTTCCAACGTATGCAGGCCAGCTCTTAACTTCAGCATTGGCATAGATGTCGCTACTAAATTCGAACATTATCTGGCTTGGCCACATTTGATACAATTCGAAACAATATTAAGTGCAAAACCAGAAGAAACTAGAAGGAAATTATTGAAGGGGAATAATAACCAACCAAGAAATTCTAAAGGGGAAGATTTTTCTTTTTTTCTGACCTGTGCCATTTGAATTTATCATTTTGTCAGCTCAAGAACATAAAGGTCATCTGTGGAATGACCTGCTGGACCAATGCCACCTTCGCACCATAGCATCACCGTATCAAACAAGTAAAACTCATTTTTTTAAAAAATTTTTGAAATTTTTTTTATACAACTGTTAATCTAGGTTTATTTAGCATATACAACAATTTTACACCATTTTTAGATATTTTATTTTTTAAAATCAGTGACATTTCGTAATTTATGAATTATGAAAATGCCATTCATTTTAAAAAATCATAAACAAACACCTAAAATTCTCCAAAAATGGTACAAATTGATACACATGTTAAATACACCTAGATTCACAATTATATAAAAAAATTCAAAATTTTTGATAAAATGCACCCGGGTGCACGAGGCTGAATGCACTTGAGTGCACAAGGTCAACCCTGATCAAACAATTTCAGGATTTCAATTAACAAATACTATCAAACACAAAATATTAAAAGAAAAAATAAATATCTAGAATCGCCCTTTTTTCACCTAGAAAACAACTATAGTTTTAACAATTGCAACAACATGAGCAACCCTTGGCGAAGGTGGCTCTCTGGCAGGCTACACCCTGAAAATTTCAACTAAAAATGCCAACTGTCTAAAATGAATATTATACATCAAAATATACAGTGTCCACTATGCCCAAAAACTGTAAAGGTTGTATAACTCTCATATATAACCCATCATGTGCAGATGGAATGCGCCATGACTACAATAGTGGCAAAATGGACTTCACACTTATTAAATTGTAATAGTACTTTATACAATCATTTATCCTTACAAAAATCATACTTTAGACAGTTTAGATTTTGAAAATATCACTTTAAATTTGATATTTACATTAAACTATTTATTATATTGATTTTGTACTATTTTAAAATGAGGCAAATATACATATTGGATTTGAATTAAAAATAGTACCTAATAAAGTAAATAATTGTAAATACAATAGGTATAGTAGATTATTATTCATGATCAAGTAGACCCCACAACGATGGACTGCACCGTAATTAGAGTACAATCCAAATGTACTTGAATAAATTTCATATATTTATATATATATATATAGAGAGAGAGAGAGAAATATTCGAGTGCAGTTAATTGCAGTGTAAGTTACAATGCAGTTAACTGCATTGCAAAATGACCCTTATATGATCATAAAAATATAATCTATCTCACCTATTATATTTAGAATTATTTATTTTATTAGCTGATAATCGGAAATTAATAATATATTTTGTAAACATTTTATACTAATTTGGTGAGTAATTAATTGAGTTTAATGTGAAATTTGATTTAAAGTATGTTTTTGTAACAATTTGGTGTTAAATATTAATTTCAAGTGATTTAAATAATTTTGGTGATCTTTTGAATTGAAATTGCATTTTTTTAATTTCTTTGCCATGAAATAAATTGTGTTTGATATGTTTATTAAAATTGGTGTAAGAATTGGGCTTCAAATAATTTTAATACATTAACTACTTGTCTATTAATTCGATCAATTAATAAATTAAAATATTTATTACAGGTGAACAGATTTCAGCAAGTGGGCCCCACAAGATCACGTCCAACTGCCCAATATTAGATCAGCTGTCCGTTCCAACACAACAATCCCAGCCGTCCAAGTGAAGCTGCCCAAGTAGTGGGCCATTCAACGTGATCAGCAGCAAGCAGCAGCAATTCTTACCGTCCAAGCTAAACCCAGCTGTGGGCCCCACAAAAATATCCAGGCCGTAATCAAGCCAGACCAGATCACGTCCATTTTGATTTTGCGTAATATTATAAAAAGGCGAGAGGCGGGAAGCTTTGAGGCAGATTTTACACGCAGGAATTTAGAGAGAAAATAGAGCAGAAAATTGACAGAAATATACAGCAGAGGTTTCCAGAGAAAAAAAAATTAGAGAGAGAAGGCAAGGGGTGGAGAAGAGGCAGAGAGCACGAGGCAAAAGGAGCAGCGATGAGTTGAGTGGAGCAGCTAATACGCCATCGGGGCTTCCAACCAATAAGCTTTTATTTCTTCTTCCTTTTTATTTTAATTGTCGTGTTTAAAATGAATTTGAGTTTTAATTTTATTGTGGACTTGATCATGCTCGGCTAAACTCTAAATCTACGGTTTAAGATGTAGCATGCGCACAATGTAGTGTTGTGTATGGTTTTAATTTATTTATGATGGATATTGTTGTTAATTTAATATCTTGCGATTTAATGTTTGCCTAGTATTTGAGCTCCAACTTTGACAATGATTTATATAAATTAGGTGATGGAATGGAGAGGTGAAAGTCTAATATACGACAATTAAAATATTAAATCTAGAAATATAAGACCATGAGAATAAACATAATAACTTTGAGGAATCCATGAACAGTCATAGAACTTAATGAATCCTAATTGACTTAATCCCATGAGAATAGATGGTTAAGAATAAATTAAGGATACACCTTGTAGGTTTTGAGAGAAGGTACAATGATAAATTAGGGTTTGTTCTACTTTAACAAAAATATCCAAACTAAAAAATCATACCACTACCTGTTGCAAAAGACGCATATGAGACACTAGATCTCAGGTACTCTCATCCCTACTTTCTAATATTCTATTCACTCTTTCCACTTTTCTATTTTTCTATTTCACTTTATTCTCTTGATATTTGATATGAAGTGTTTAAAATAAAGTTTTAAGTCCCAAATTTTCTATTGATCAATAATTTATAACCTGTACACTTGCAGTGAAATTGAGAACATTAGCATACCAATTTTCATTCAATTTAAATATGTGTATGGACCCTATCTAAAAATTATACAAATTTAACGTAATAAAATAGTTTGATGTAAATAACAGCTTTAAATATATTTTTCACTATGCAAATCATTTACTATAAAATTTATATATAGATAAATAATTGTATAAAGTATAAATACATTTAAGTACATGTAGAGTGGGCCAAATGCAGCTTTAATTATGGTGCAACTTCATTATACAGGAAAAGTTCACACACACACACACATATAGAGACAAAGAGAGAAATTTTCCAACGCAATTGGCTTAAATGGGCCTCACAAAAATGCTACAAACACACACACACACACACATATATATATATGTGAGAGGCAAGAGAAAATGATACAGTTGATTGCTAAGACCACTAACTCATTAGTAGGGATATTAATGGATATAGTCAACCCGCTTATCCGACCAGTTTATAAATAAATTTCAGTTAGAATCTTTAAATAAATGGCTTATAATTTGTCAACTTAGGTAACTATTTAAATAAATAAATAGATTAAGGCTGAAATTTTACAACTTATCAACCAATTTATAACTTATAAGAAGGGGTATATATGGGTGTTAATAGTCATGGTCAACCCCTCAACCCGCCCATCCGACTCATTTATGAATAAATTTGAGTTAAGATTTTTAAATAAATGGTTTGTAATCCACCAATTTATCTAACCATTTAAATTAATAAATGAATTAGGTTGAGATTTTATAACTCATAGACTCATTTAGTAACCATTTAACTCATCAACCATTTTACAACATGTTAGTGGTATATACTAATATACATAGGAACATATTATAGTGCATGTGACTGCACAATGCAGTTCATGCACCGTGGGTCCCACATGATCATGCATGGGAAATCTATTCCTCCCATTATATTTAGAATTATTCAATTTATTAGCACATTAATTTTCATTCAAATCCAACATGTGTGTGGTCTCCATCTTAAAATAGTACAAAATTAATATAATAAAATAGTTTAATGTAAATATTAAGTTTAAAATGGTATTTTCAACATCAAAACCACTTAAAGTATGATTTTTAAATAAATAAATGATTTTATAAAGTTTCATTACATTCTAATATATGTGAGAGCCATTTTACAGCGGACTGCACCATAATCACTGTACAGTCTGTTTGCATGTGAATGGTTATCATATATATATATAGGCTCCACTTCTATGTAACTCGGTTTCATAGAAGCGGACCCATGTAACCCCTTCAAAATTTAGGATTTTGATCTTTGATGAAAAATCTAATACATTCAATATATTTAATATTATTTGTTTATCTAGAATTTCAAATTTCATCTCAATCAAGTATGTTTATGGACCACATGTGTTAGAAAATGTATATATTCATGTATAAATTATAAAAAATAGTAAAATATCAATTTTATAGTGTTTTTGACATCTAAATGGTCCAAAATATCATTTCTATGTGAATAAATTATTCTATAAAATATTATCATATTCTAATATATGTGTAAATAGATCTAAGTATTTTTCATAATCTACACATGAACATATATATTTTTGAACAAATATGGCCCATAAACATACTTGATTAGAATAAAAATTGGTCTCCTAAATAAACAAATGATATTAAATACAATGAATGGATTAGATTTTTTTTATTAAGGATCAAAATCTTAGATTTTGAATGGTTACATGGGTTCGCTTCTATATAACTCGATTATATATATATATATATAATATTCAGGTGTACCGGAATTTCTGGTGTAGCGACACTGAAATGGGCCCCACATGATCATAAAATCATAATCTACTCCACTCATTATATGTAGAATAATATATTCTATTACTATACTATTTTTTATCCCAATCAGATATGTATATGACCCCATTTGAAAATGGTACAAATTTAACATAATAAAATAGTTTGATATAAATAACAACTTTAAAGTGATTTTTTCAACATGTAAACCATTTGCTATAAAATTTACATATGGATAAATAATTATATAAAGCTTTATTGCATTCTAATATGTGTGGGGTCCATTTTTTATCAAATGTACCGCCGTTCCGGTGCAATTGTGTTGCACAGGAACAACTCCCTATATATATAGGGATATATTTAGGTGCAGCATGAATTCCCGTGCAGGCGCACCATCAGGCATCCATTCTGACGCGCACATCCTGGTCGTCCATTCATCCTGCAAGTAGGCCACAATATAGACTTGGAAGGGCGCGCGTGGAATGCATGTAGGAATCGACGTCACAACTGGATTTTTTGTTTTTGATGACTTTCGATTTCCAAGGCAAGGGAAGACGTGTTGAGTGCGCCATGGGTCGTGCTGAGTGCAGGGGAAGATGTGGGACAGTTGAGGAAGAAGGAACGGCGAATTCCAGGAGAAGAAGAGGGGGGGAGAATGGCGATAAAAGAGAGGAAGGGAGTGGCATGCTGGAATCGCTACTGAATGCTTCTAGAGCCACCATTGCTTGCCCCAATGCTGCCAGAGCCGCCATTTGCTAGGAACGGCAAGTGAAACAGGAGGAAGGGAGAGGGATCAGTGAGGGTTTGGCAAGGGCATTCGAAAGCTTCGACATAAAAGGAGAGAGAATGGTGACGGAAAAGAGCGGAAGGGAGAACGGTGCCTCCATTTCTTTGAGTACTAATGTTGCCAAAAGTTTTGCTACCGGCACTAATGCTGCCAATGTAGTCACAGAAGAAGAGGAAGATGGGAAGAGGGGGAGGGAGGAGGTGTCACCACCAACCGGGAAGCTAGTGTCACCTGAGAAAAGGAACGAGAAGGTTATAGTGGTAAGGACCTCATTGTTTACTATTCAAAATTTCGATTTTTTCAACTGTAAATCATCAAATCATGCAAATATGCAACTGTTATTTCTAATTCTGCTATATTAGGGATTAATGTTACTGTAAATGATTAATGTTTTTGGAAGTACTAAAATTTTATGACTCCCTAATTAAGTGATTATTTAGTAATTTTTTATTATTACATTTTTTATGACCAACCGTCATTTGCTGTATCTCTATTATCTTGTGATTTTGTAGTTTAGAATGCTAATTTTGAATTCAACATACTATAGTAATTTATAGTACAAATTAATATGAAATTACACTATAGTAGAATGAAAATTAGTTTAGATGCTAATCTGTAATATATTGCACAATAACATAAAGAGGATTGGATTGGAAACATAAATAAACATGGAGAGATTGGAAATTTAAATAAATTTACAAAAAGAGCTCACTAATTCCAGCTTAACCCCATTTATTCTTTTCTAATTACCATATTAAGCATGTCAATGCCAAAAATAATGCATAATCAGTGTCACAATTTTATTTGATAATAATTTTAGTGTTAAATAATGATATCATTAAATTTTTGAATTTTTGGAAAACCTATCAATATATTTACAATTAAGAAAATAATAGTTATTGAGCATGTTATGTGCTACTATGAGCACGCTAAATTTCTATCATAACCTCATAAATGTAAATTTTAAAATTTCTAGGTTTTCAATGAATTTATCGCCTTTGTACTAGTGATTGATATATAATCAGTATCATATTTAGTTTATTCACAAATTTATCTAGGAACTGTAAACCATTCGCCAATGTTAGTATCAGCATGCTATATGTTGAATCAGCATATCGTGTTGAGTGATAAAGGTTTTCAATGACTTTACCACTTTTATGCTAATGATTGCTATACAGTCAGTACAATGTTTAGTTTATTCACAAATTTATCTTGGAACTCTAAATGTTCCTTCATGTGAGTATCAGTATGTTATATGTTGAATCAGCATATCGTGTTAAGTGACAAAGGTTTTCAATAACTTTACTGCTTTTATGCTACTGATTGCTATATAGTCAGTACTATGTTTAGTTTATTCACAAATTTATCTAGGAACTCTAAACATTCCTTCATGTGAGTATCAATATGTCATATGTTGAATCAACATATTCTGTTGAGTGACAAAGGTTTTTAATAACTTTACCGCTTTTATGCTAGTGATCGCTATATAGTCAGTACCATGTTTAGTCTATTCACAAATTTATCTAGGAACTCTAAACCATTTCTTCATGTTGGTATTAGCATGCTATATGTTGAACAAGCATATCGTGTTGAGTGACAAAGGTTTTTGATGACTTTACCACTTTTATGCTAATGATTGCTATATAGTCAGTACCATATTTAGTTTATTTACAAATTTATCTAGAAACTCTAAACCATTCTTTTATGTTAGTATCAGCATGTTATATGTTGAATCACCATATCATGTTGAGTGACAAAGGTTTTCAATGACTTTGCCACTTTTATGCTAGTGATTGCCTTTAAAGTTAGAATCCGACTTATTTTATAATCAAGCGAGGAATTGTTTCATTTGTATATATTTGGTAAGAATTTGCACCATTATTTCATGCGTATTGTCTACTCAACATGTTTATTATCTACTCAGCATTATGAGATTACATGAATTACATTCATGCTCTTTAGATCACCGCCTTATCACTTTTAATGGATGGATAAATTCAAGAATCACTGTCGGCATGCTACATCAAGAGATGGAAGGCAAACTTGAGCAACTACTTGAATGGGTTGAAGCATTAGAAGACTCGAATTCCTAGATATCCAACTTGGAGGCTTACTTGAAGGCCCAACAGGAGGATGTGGCATTGTGTAAGGAGGCGGCGGCCCCACTGGCCACGAGGACCATAAACTCGATAAGGGCGGATGCTCCTAAACTAAAATCTTATGGTGGGAAGAGGGATGCTATGGAGCTAAACAACTTCTTATTGGGACTAGAGTAATACTTTGAGTATTTGGGAATGGAGGATGATGGAAGGAAGATCTGCACAACAGCTCTCTACCTTACTGACTCGGCCCAGACTTGGTGAAAATGTTGAAGGTAACACAACCAAAAACGTACGGTTCGTATCTTCACTTGGAAAGAATACAAACGTGATTTTAAGGCTTAATTCTATCTTAAGGATGTGGAGGATGAGGCAAAAGCCAAGCTTCAAAGGCTTAAGTACACATGTACGATCAGGGTTTATGTTGATGAGTTCACTAAGACATCTCTTGAAATCTCTGGTGTACCTGAAGAGCTTAAGAGGTTCTTCTTCATAGATGAGTTACAGCCATGGGCAAAGATGGAACTAATGCACCAAAATGTACGATAACTTGCTTCGGCCATAGTCGCGACCAAAAGTTTGGTTTAATTCAAGAATGGAGACTCCTCTAAGTCCAAAAACAAGAAAGGTTATAAGAAGAATGGTGGAGAGATGACTAATAAGCCAAGAGCCCCAACTCGAGGAAAATAAAATGATCCCAAAACAAGGGTAAGGCGAAAGGATCCACCAAGACAATTGATTGTTTCATATTTGATGGTCTCTATTATACAGCTGAGTGCCCAAAAAGAAAATTTCTTAGTGCCCCTATGACACAATTTAATGAAAAGCCCCGTGAAGACCCAAATAAGGAGATCAAGATGAGATTTCTACATTCTTGAACACAGTCGCTAGTATGAAGCCACTAATGTCATTAACCAAGGGGCTAATGTATGTGCCCATAAAGATCAACAACATGGAAAGTTAGGCCTTAATCGACACGGGGGCAACACATAACTTTGTAACAGAGGATGAGACTAAGAGGATAGGCCTCGAGATCACGAAGGAAGGTGGGTGGTATGGCTTGAGATGTTGAGGTGTTGGTTGGAGAATGGAAGGGCAAAGTTGATCTTTCAATCGTGCACATGGATGACTTCTCTATGGTTCTTAGACTGAAGTTCCTAGATAAAAAACGAGCTCTTTCTCTTTCTTATGTCAACTCTTTATACATCATGGACGGCAAGAAGGCATGTATGATACTTTTAAAGGGGAAAATTGAATCAAAGGGTAAGACCTCATCGATTATGCAACTTTCTAAGGGTCTCAAGAGGAAGAAACCTACATACTTTGCAACTCTGAAAATGGATGATTATCCTACTCTTTCCCTTGAGATTCTTAAAGAGATATGTGCAGTCTTTGAAAAATATGAGGACGTGATGCCACCCGAGTTACCCAAAAAACTACTGCCTCAATGGGAGGTGGATCGCAAGATCTAACTAGAGCCTAGAGCAAGGCCCCCAGCCATGGCACCATAACGAATGTCCCAGAAGAGCTAGATGAACTAAGAAAGTAGCTAAAGGACCTACTAGATACTGGCTTCATTCAGTCATCCAAAGCACCATCTGGTGCATGGTGCTCTTCTAGAAGAAGCATGATGGGTCATTACAGCTATGTATTGACTATCAAGCATTGAACAAGATCACCGTGAAGAACAAGTATCCTATCCCATTGATCATCGATCTCTTTGATCGATTTGGTAGGGCAAGATATTTCACCAAGATAGACTTACAATCGGGGTACTATCAAGTTCGCATTGCTAAAGGTGATGAACTAAAGACAACTTGCATAACAAGGTACAAATCTTACGAGTTTTTTGTTATGTCTTTTGGATTCACCATGCACCAGCGACTTTTTGCACCCTCATGAACAATACCTTCTATCTGTACTTGGATAAGTTTGTGGTGGTATACTTAGATGACATTGTAGTCTATAGCACCAACCTAGAGGAACATATTCAACACTTAAAGAAAGTCTTCCAAGTCCTCTTAGATAATAAGCTTTATATCAAAAAAGAGAAATGCTCCTTTTCTCATAGGAAAGTCTCCTTCTTGGGCCATAAGATAAAGGATGGAGAGTTAAGCATAGATGGAAAAAAGTGAAGGCTATCCTAAATTAGAATTCACTTACTACAGTACCCCAACTCCGATCCTTTCTTGGACTTGTCAACTACTATCGGCGATTTATTAAGGGATACTCCTAGATAGCCGCCCCACTTAGTATGGTACTTAGGAAGGGAAGGACATAGATATAGTTAGAAGAATGTCAAGAGGCATCTAACGAGCTTAAGAGGGTAATCACTAAAGAACCCATCTTGAAATTGCTAGACTATGGCAAGCTATTCGAAGTCCACATGAATGTCTCAGACTTTGCCATTGGTGGGTATTGATGCAAAAAGGACAGCATTATTTATATTATTATGAAATTTTTTTATTTGTTAGTATCACTACATATGGGTCTCATTTATAAATATGTAAAATCAAAATAATAAAATAATTTAAATCATCTAAAATATCAATATCATGTGAATAAATGATTCTATAAAATATTATTATATTCTAATACATCTATGAGTGGATATAAGCATTTTTCCTAATTTACACATGAATATATATATTCAAATGTGGCATATATATATTTATTTGGATAAAACTTGATCCCTTAGTGAAATAAATGTGTTAAATATAATAAATAGATTAAATTTTGTATCGATTATTGACATCTTAAAAATTAATAACGTTACATGAAATTATTTCTATAGAGTTGAAGTCCTTCATATAGTTTAAGACAAATTGCAAATATGTGCCTCTTTGTATGATCATGGGAGTGATGATTGGCTGGTAGCAGTAGTGGTGCATATGGGTAGCAATTGCAAGGAGATATATGGTGGCTAAGATTTGATTTACACAAATAAGGCCTTACTAACAAATACATATTTGTAGTTTGACACAAATTACATATATGGGAATTTTTGATCTCGAGTAATGGCTAACTAGAGAAACTTTGCACAGACAAAATTAACCATGCCCACAAAAGATTAAACCAAGGGACAATGTGATTATAGTGGTTTGCTTCCCTTGACCTATTCCACTCTCCAAACAAATAGTGTTTGGATTTCACTAGTCAACTTAACTCACCAAGTAACAGTGGTACAATTTAAGCAACTGTTTTATGGATTTAAGACCTATCTCTAAGCGACTAGTAAAGCAATCAACCCTTTGATTAGCTCCCTCTTTGTTTGATAGCCATCAACACTACGGGTGTTAATAGTTATGGTCAACCTGTCAACCCGCTCGTCCAACCCGTTTATAAATAGGTTTGGGTTGAGATTCTTGAATAAATGGGTTATGATCCGTCAACACGTTTAGCCAGTTAATTAAATAAATGGATTACGATTGGGATTTTATAATTCATCAATCCGTTTAGTAATTCATTTAACCCATATAACCTGTTCAACCTGTTTAATTCGTTCAACTCATTTAACTCGCTTAACTCATTAAAGTTTTATATATATACATGTAAACCCCTTAGTTATTTTTCTTCTCTAAGTTTTCCTCAAGTTACCTAAATTTTATTTTTCCACTACTGCCCTAATTCCATTTTCCTGTTACTGCCTTATTTCCATTTCTGCTACACTGAAAACACTCTCTCCTCTCTCCCTACGAGATCGTTATCTACTAGAGTTTAGGTTTTCAGGTTATTTGCTATACAACATGTTAACAACCCACCAACCATTTATTAAATGGGTTATAAGCAGATTAGGGTTGAGGTTTTTTTTAAAATGGGTTAATAAACGGATTAGGGTTGAGACATTTTAAATATTTTAGGATTAAGATTAGGCTCCAACCCGTCCAACCCGATCTATTAACAACCCTAATCAACACCAAGGTAGTATAAGAAAATCATTAAATAATAAAAAATTAATTCATTGCATATGCAAAAGCAACGCTTGGATTCTCTTAAGCTTTGCTTCTCAATATTTCAAGGCTTTTCATATACTAGAACTTTATTTGAATCTTCACAAAGAGCTCTTATTTATAACCATTCTTTTTTATAAAAGGTAGCTTGGATATTTGTATAGGTAGAAGTTTATTTGTAGGATTTTCTCACATCCAGAAAACAATCAACCTTTCTGTAAATTTAATCGACCTTTTCACCTGTTAGAAGAAAATAAATTTTTGGGTTAATTTGTAAATTACAAAAATTTCATTGATTTTGAAAAATCTACAAATCTCCAAAAATAGTAAAACTTGATATACATGTTAAATGAACTTTGGCTCTACTTAGGAATTGATAAAGTTTTTTGTGTAAAAATTTTGAAATATGAGTAAATGATGTAATATGATATGGTTAATGATGGGAAGTAAAAAAAATAAAATCAAAATAGATATATTAGTTATACAGGTAGTTGAGTGAAATGATTGGAAAACAAGTTGTATAGAAAAATGTAAAAACGATTAAAAAATAAGATAATTGGGGAGAACAAAAAGTTTTAAATTAAAAGTGTTAATTTGAAATGTTGTGTATGTCCCCACACACATATTCTTAGATTAATATTTGTATAAAAAATTTTGAAAAAAGTTTAAGAAATGGGTTAAATGTATCTGAGTGTAGGGGTGCAACATTGGTTGGTTAGGTCTAGGTACGGGTGGAACCTACCCTTACCCATTTTGTAAAAACCTCTACCCTATCCTATTTTAGACCAGGTCAGTCTAGAGCCTACCCTACCCAATTTTCTCAAGAGTAGGTCGACTCTTGTTCTGTTCCAAATCGGTTCCTAGAACACGATCTACAAAAAAATGCAAACAAATCATTTAGACAACATGCAAATCAAAAGTTCAAGCCTACCTAACTGTCTTCTCCAACAAGCAGCCTGAAATGGACTCGACTCTGACGCTGCAACTGAGATAGAGGAGATGCGGCTGGAATGGGGGCTGGTCGGCTGGGAGTGACAAGTCACAGGCAACGCCGGCGAGCTGCGCGTCAGCCTTCAAGGAGAGGAGCTGCGCGTCGAGGGCAGAGGGTCGGGGGAGAGAGAGAGAGAGAGGGAGAGAGACTGACGGGAGGAGCTGCACGCTACGCGTCGGGCCGTTGGCCATCGAGGGGAAGGGGAGGACTTGCTCGCCAAGGGTAAAGGGTCGAGAGAGAGAGAGCACCGAGCCTGTGTCATTGAGGGGAGAAGTTGTGTCGGCACTGCTGCACATCAACTTGTCGTCGTCGAGGGTGGAGGCCGCACAGGCGCACTCAGCAGTAGCGAAGACCGAGGACTCGTCGTCTTCATGATAGCCACGAGCTGCTGCCGCCTGCCACTTCTACTTTTCGGTGAGAAGAATACCCGCCAGCTGCCGCAAACTGCCTTTGCACCAAGCCACCGACAGGCAGTGTTTTTAAAACCGAACCGAACTGGCCGGTCCGACCGAGAACTGGTCCAAAATCCAGTTTGAATGCATGCAGTTTGGTTTGATTGTAATAAACCATTCAAACCATCGAACTGGTGGTTGAACCGGATGTCGCAGTTGGACCGGATGCGACCGGTTCGTCATCCTCATGCCATCAGTTGTCGTCCAAGACCAGCAACCGAAATAATAGTAGCCGAAACAGCGGCAACCAAAACAGCAGCGACGTCCATTTCTAGCGACTAGTAGGTGAAACAGCATCAACCGAAACAGCAACGATGTTCATTTTTGGCGACTAGTAGGCGAAACAGTAGCAACCGAAACAGCAGTGACGTCCATTTTCGGGGACTAGCAGGCGAAACAGCAACGACCTCCATTTCCGGCAACCAATAGGTAGGGGTGTTAACGGATCGGGTTGAACGGGTTGGAGCTTAATCCTAATCCTAACCCATTTAATATATCTCAACC